>PVIR01000620.1:78503-96728 GCA_004026965.1 Petromus typicus | reverse complement strand
CAATACAAGTAATATTTTACTTAATAAAAAATATCTCTCACTTAAGCCAGTCCAAAACAAAATTTTATGCTAGTATTTTTGAAATAAGTATCTGATGGGTTTGTGATTGTTATACTTTCTAAATTCCAACTGTTAGCAATCTTGTTATTAATAAATAGTAAATACAGATATTGAAAACTCAATGAATTGGTCCAGCCTTTACTGTAATGTAGACTTTCCTAATGACAACTACAGAGCAGGGGTGGTGAACCCATGGCACGTGTACCACTGCAGGCTCCCTTTGAAAGGTCCAAAAGATGTTCTACTATTGGTATAGAATAATAAGCAAATAGAACATTTAATTTTTACACAGTCCTAAGTTTTAACGAATTTCTGTGTTCAATGGTTTGTTGTAGTGTGTCACAGGCTGCGATCTCAGATGAAGACAGAGAATTCTAGCACTCCACGTTGTTCTGTCATACCTCTCTGCAGACAGTACCACCTCCTCAGATACCAGTATTCCAACTTCATCATCATTTTACCTCTTCTTAAACTTCTTAAAAATAGATCTAAACATCTGAAATGTATGTGCTTTCTTGCACTTATAATTGCAGGTAGAGTGCTGTATGATTAGAACTTTTGGGTTGTTTTTAGATCTGGAATATTAAGAATAAAGCATTTATGGACATTCTTGTAGATATCTTTTGATGGTCATAGGCACTCATTTCTCTAAGATATGCCTTGAGCTACATTATAGGGTGGTTGTGTAGTGAGCCTTATAGATTCTACAAAAACATTTTAGTAGAGTGGTTGTATTGATTGTCAGTAACATGAGACTTGGAATTTTTTCTCAACTTGATATTTTGAATGTTTTACATTTGAACTATTTTTTGAGTCATGGTAACCTACTATACTTCCAGTTTATATTTTCCTGATCACTCAGATAATTGGCCTTTTTCACTTTTTTTTCTCAATTTTGAACCTGGGGCCTTTATAGTAGCCATATCCTCAGCATTTTTTTTTTTTTTTTTGCATTTTTTTTGTTTTGTTTTGTTTTGAGACAGAGTCTTTGTAAGTATTACCGGCAGGATTGAATCTTTCAATCGTTTTTCCATAGACTGCCAAAGTGCTGGGATGGCAGATGTGCTTTACCCAGCTGCTTTTTCTGTGAGACCAAATATTATACCGAAGAGAATGCTGCCAGAAACAAGGTGTATCCAGGCATTACAGCCTCACTGAAATCATTTTAAAAACTGTTCCTACATGTAGCTGAGGATAGTTATCTTGGAATTTCATAGTTCATAGTCTCTGTCTTCATATCACTGGAAATGCATGCTCCTTGAATCTCTAAATTTATTCTTCATGAGTTTTAGATATTCTTTTATATCCCTTTGTAAAGTCTTCCTTATTTGCATTTTCCACGTATTTTTTTTAACAGTTTTTAATAGTCGGGGATTCACATTCCATGTTCTTGAAAAGTTACAGAATTTTTGTAACTTGTAAATATTTGTTTTAAAATCTTTTCAAATTTTAGTTGTATCCTAAGATACTGAGCACACAGAAATATTTACTAAGATAAAGTTTTACTATATTATTAATCTATTCTGAAATTGTGTATCTATTGTGTATCATTTTATTTTTATATGCAGACCTTTTAAAAGTTTTCAAATAGGGCTACTTATTAAAAGCATCAAATCTCAAAATGTCTTGAATAAACTTCTGATAAAAATTAGGGAAATAATTGTTATTTTTTTCCTCTTAAGAAGTGAAACAAAAACAGTAATAGTAAATGAATAAAAGTAAATGTTATCAATTTTGTTATGATAATACTTAAAAATCAACCATGTTTAGTGTTCAATATTCTAAGTGGCCATGGTATGTAATTTTAAGGAATGGTAAGGCTTCTTTTTCTAGGCTTAGTTATTTTATCTTAGCCATTTTGGTAAAGCTAAAGAAAACCCTGCCCAGAAAATCTTCTGTTGATTATGACTTTTACACCTTAAATTTCCTGTAAGAAGCTATAATCTAATCATTAGCCTGAATCTTATTCACCTGGTTCTTGAGAACCAAAAAGTGGTCATTATCAGTTTATTGCTAAATCTTACTATACTTTTAGCTCGGGATGTTTTCCCAGAGGCATAAAAACCAACTAGAGAAAAGTCCAGTGAGCCAAGGCTGAAGGTTATTTGAATTAATCCACTTCACTTCCCATGTCTTCAGTAAGATTTTTATAGAGCCTTGCTGAGAAAGTGAATTTTGTGACTGAGAAAAATCAAAAGAAATTCGAATTACTTGAATGAGTAATTTTCAAATTCAAAACTTCATTGTTTTGTCTGTTGCGAGCATCTTCTTCCTTAAATCATTAAGGTTCCCTTCAGCAGCCTGAGTCCCCCCCCCCAATCCCCCCAATGAGCATGCACTTCTGTCTGATAGGAGCTCATCTGTCCTTGATAGAAATGAATGGCTCTTTCTCTTTCTTCTCCTGGATCTTTGGCTCAATTTCTATGGGTTTCTATTGCTTTTGCTGTGTGGCTGATAGTTTTCTTCTACTTTGGAAAGTTTCTTCTCTTGTTTAAACCAGTAACTTCCCCCTACTGTCAATTTCCTGTAGAGTTTGATTACATTTTCTTGATATACTTAGACATGAATTTTAGTTTCTGCCAAAACTTCTGTTTTTTACTTTCAAACCATATATTCTGATTCCAAACATGTTCATATGGTCAGAAGATTTTTAATGTTTTCTGTAAGGCCTTCCTTTGTTTCATCTGGTCCAGATGGAATATGATTTTCTTTCTTTCTACTACTAAAGTTGCAAAGAAGCATTTAACTTAGCAACATAAACCAGTTTCTCAAAGCCCCTCCTGATTAGCATCTAAGTTTGGACCATTTCCTGACTCACACTTCATGTCTAGTTCCAAGATATCTTCCCCTGAGAAGTCTTCTCACTGCATAGCAGTCCAGTCTTTCATACTGAGAAAATGTTAAGAGACTCGATGTGATTTTCCTTCTCATGTAGAACTTCTTCCAGCTGTACTTTAGAGTCTTCCAGTATTGTTTTCTGTCGTTCATTCACATGTTCTTTGTTTCCTTACAAAATGACATAGTTCCTGATACCACAAAGGGTAGGTATCCATCTGTCTCCCTGATATTCCCTATGCATTCCAGAAGAATTATTCAAGAAACTTTATACATTCTAAAATACAGAAAACAAAAAATGTGTTCATGTAGGCATGAAGTGGATTACAGTGGAAAAATTTCTAGAGAGATCTGAAAGTGTATGGACCAGTGAAATTAAACAACTTAGAGGCACCCAAAATTCTATTCATCTAATCCTAGGAGGAAATGCTCAAGATTGGCTTATGTGAGCAAAAGTACTTCTTACCACTCTCTGGTGGAACTCACAGAAGTCAGGGCTTCTCCAACAAGCAAACCTGGATGCATGCATCCAGTGGTGGACTCATTTAGGGAGTTGTCTATTGGTGTTGCACCTCCTACTGATCTAGAGAAGGAGATGACCTACTTGCTAAGGACTAGGCCAGGGGTTGAGCAGGAGGGTGAACCGAGTCATTTATCCCCAGCACTTGTCTGTAGGGGACCTGACAGGGTTTGAAGGCCTGGGCCAGCCAGTCCTGGCCCTGTGCTTAGGCTAGATCTGGCAGGAGCGGTCAGGAAGGGGTTGGTAGCTCAGATGAGCTGTCATTGAGGGCACTGGCTTTGGGCAATGTTACAAGTCACTTCAATTCATCTATTGTGTGATTTTCCTTGGGTGATGTGAATAATGGGCAGGAAACAATTAGATAACAAAATGTAATTCATTGTTAATTTTCGGGTTGCAGGTGGTGGTAATGAGGTTGGCATGCAGGATTACTGTAACCTGAGTATGCTTTCTGAATACTGAAACAGGATGTTTTAGCGAAGATTCTCTCTCTTCCCTCTTCCCTTTCCATCCTCCAGGTCTAGGTAATCTTGTTCAAATAAATCATTTCTTCTGATAAACCCTTATCCCCTATCAAAGGGCAGCCCATTTCTTTGGGGGTATGGACAAGTAAAGGAAGGAAATCTTAGCATCATATAATAAATTGACCTCTATTCCACTGAAACCCTGGCATTTTACTACCAAGTCTAATGAAGTGCAGGAATTTTTTGCATATTCTGTACTCATTCCTACTACCTTTAATTCTTCTCTTTCCTTCTATTCCTTCTCTATTTTTCAACCTTTAAGACAAATGCAAGTTTCATTTCCTCCAGAAGTCCATATCCTGTATTTTCCCAAATAACCTACATTTCTCCTGTGTTCCTTATTCAGTTTTTTTACAGGCCCCAAACCCTTGTTTCATGTTTGTTTCATCTATGCCCCACTGGGTGCCTGCTTCACAATACACTGCATAGCTGTCTGTTAAAGTATTAGGGTTCTAAAGGTAGAGATGAATTCCTTGGCCCAAGAGAGAAAAGCATTTAGGAGATATGTGGAAAGAGGAAGAAAACCAGGCAGGTCAGGAGATAGCATGACATGGAGGTGATTGGAAATCTAATCCTTAATATTTGCCCACCTCTGAGGAAGCCTCTGCTCAGGGCATACAAAAGCTGCTTCTTACTTGGGCCCTTATATTAAAGGCCTTAAGAAAATAATTTGCAGCAGTTTAGCATAAGCTTCTGGAATCAGACTGCTCAGACATAAACCTTGCCTCTCTCCTCATAAGATGGCTGGCCTCAAGCAAGTTATTAACCTTTAAAGAAAGGTAACACCCTTCCATCCAGTAACTTCCTTTTCCAGGGTTTTCTCCTAGTTAATTTAGTGATTTTTCTTTTCTTTTTAAATTTTTTTTTTGTACTAGGGATCGAACTTAGGATCTCTCACTTGCCTTGAGCTAAATCCCCAGCCCTTACTGATTTTTCTATACCAGAGAATCAGAGGACTTTGTGTAATAGCAGGAAAATAACTTTTAATATGTTTATAATGCAATACAGCTGTTTTTAAGTTGTGTACTTGAACAATAACACATTTGGGATGTGTTTGCAAATATGTAAAAATACATAATGTAAAATATTATGTAACATACTTTCATTCAAACACCAAATGTAAAATTATATATAAGCATTGCAGTATCCAACATGTCAACAGTCACATGTAGTTCTGAACATCTGAAATATGTAGTCAGAATTTTTATATTTTATATTTAATAATTATGATTGTGGATATATTTACCTACATATATGCCCATATTACTTTTAGCATTATTCATTTATTTTGTTCCTTTTCAGAATTTTTTTTCCCTTTATTGAGTTTACTGGTACATATTAGGTATGCATTATGATCACATTCCTCATAGAGAATCTGTACCTGTACATATCTTAATTCTTATTTTTTCCCATTCTCCTGCCCTCCCTACAACTCCCCACCCTATATGCTTAAGATTTGTTTCTGTTTTTCACTTTTTACCATCAATTTTTTTCTTTCCCTTCTTTGCTTTCTCCTGCCCCTCCCCTCCAATCCCCTTTGAACATTTACTTCTGATCTCACAATAGCTATCATACACTTGGACCTCATTTATACCCTCAGTTTTTTCACACTAGAGAAATGATGGTATTTATACCTCTGTGTCTTATTTATTTCACTTAGGAGTATGACCTCAAGGTACATCCATTTAACTATAAATATCTTAAGTTTATCTTTCTTCATGGCTGAGTAACAATCCATTTTATAGAAAAACCTATTCTTATTTATCCACTCACCAATTGATGGGCATTTGGGCTGTTTCCAAGATTTAGCTATTATAAACTGTGCTGCTATAAACATGGGTGTTCCTATGTCCTGTAGTAAAATGTTTTTAATTTGTGAATAAACCTAGCAGGGAAATAGGAGGTTCAAATGGGAACTCTAATCCTCGTTTTTTGAGTCTCCACACTGATCTCCACAGTGGTTGCACCAGTCTACATTACATCCAGGAGAGAGGAAAGTTCCTTTCTCCCCACAGCCACACCAGCATTTGTTGCTGGTTAATTTCTTGATAGCAGCCATTCTTTGTGGAGTGAGATGGAATCTCAGTGTTGTTTTCATCCATATGTCTCAAATGACCAGTGGTGTTGAACATTTTTCATGGTTTTTTTTTTTTTTTGCTGCTTCTACTTCTGAAAAATGTCTGTTCATTTCAGATGCCCATTTTTGAATTGAGTTTTTTAATTTGGGGGGGCTGATATTTTAAGCTCTTTATATATTTTAGTCCTTTGAGAGACAGCTGGTAAAAGTTTTTTCTCACATTGGAATGATCGTTCAACATACATAAATAATGCACTATATTATCAGAGACGAGGACAAAAGCCATATGATCACCTCAATAGATGCAGAAAAAACATTTCACAAAATCCAGCACTCATTCATGACTAAAACCCTACAGAAAGTTGGAATAATCTTTACTTCAATATGATAAAAGCTATTTGTGAAAAACCAAGCTATATTATACTAAAGATTAAAGACTGAAATCTTCACTCTAAAATCAGGAACAAGACCATCCACTATCACCACTCCTGTTCAGTGCAGTTCTAGAAACATTAGCCATAGCAAATAAACAAGAGAAAAGAAATAATAAAGATAGGAAAGGAAGAAGCTAAATTGGCACTATTTTTGGAAGACATGATATTCTATATAGAAGATCCTAAAAACTCAGCCAAAAAGCTGCTGGATTTAACTGCCAGATGTAGTACATAGCTCAATACAAGATCAAGACTCAGAAATCAGTAGCCTTCATATACACGAGTAAGACTCAGAGAAAGAAATTGGAGAATAATTCCTTTCACAACAGCATCCAAAGAATGAAATATCTAGAAATCAGTCTAACAAAGGAAATGAAAAAGCTCTTCTCTGAAGAAAAAAAAAAAAAAAAGCTGAACTCTGAAAAGATCAAAGAAGATATTAGAAATGGAAAGGCAACCCTTGTCCTTGGGTAGGAAGATCCAGCACTGTGGAAATGGCCATACTCACAAAACTGCTGTTTAGATTCAATGCAATCTCAACTAAAATCCTGACAGTATATTTCAAGAATTAGAGAAAATAATCCAAAAATTCATCTGGAACCACAAGAGCTCTAGAACACCAAAAGCAATTCTAGGCCACAAAGACATGGCTGGAGGTATCGCAATCCCCAATTTGAAACTATACTACAAGGGCACTGTGATAAAAAGAGCACGGTACTGGCAAAGAAACAGACCCGAGGAGCAGTGGAACAGACTAGAAGATCCAGAAACACCCCCAGATACGCTATGTCACCTTATCTTTGACAAAGGAACCAAACACCTTCAATGGAGGAAAGAGCGTCTTTAAAAAATGGTGCTGGAAAAACTGAGTCTCATCAAATGGATTAGATACATAAATATTAAGAGAAACACTGACCTTGCTGGAAGATAGATTAGTAGAACTCTTGGAGACATTAACATAGACGAAAAAAAACTTTAAAGAAAACCTCAGTAGCCTAGGAGCTAGCCCAAAGAACAGCTGGGAGCTCATCTTATTAAAAAGCTTCTTCAAGGCCAGAGAAACCACCAAAGACAATCATACTTCATTATTTGTATAGGCTTTTACACACTCCACCCACCAGCTCCTCAGGGCGGGGACTCCCACAGGCGCAGTCACGCCCATATGGGCGGGGCGGGGCGGGTCCAACCCAACCTCTAATGCTCCGAGCCCCGCTAGAGTCTTTCCAGCAGCTGACCTCAGTAATCTGTGCTTTCCTTCACTCTAGCTCCAGGCCTCTCTTCCTCACTGATTCCTCGCGCACTGCGGTTGGTGGCTGGGCGACGCCCCCGCTGGGTCTGTGAGCCCTTGAGTCTCCTGGAAGAGTGCTGGCAGTAGTCCCGGCCCGCGCCCTCAGGCTGCTCCTGCGGAGGGCGCGGCGGGCTTGGCGCCGGTTGAAGGCCCAATCTCGGTCGGCTGCTGCTGAGACCATCGCACACTGTGGACATTTGCATACGAGTTTGTTTTCTTGTGGACCCTCAAGTAACCACTGACCTGACATGAACAGCTTGGGTTAGTGGAAGATCCGCCTGCCTCTTATTATCTGTTGCGTGTACCCGGGGAAACGTGCGGATCTCAGCTGTACTGACTTAGGACCAGTCCTGCCTCCGGCCTAAGTTAGGGTCGACTGTACTCGGAAGCCTAATTGCTGGGTCACGTGGTAACTCTCTTTACCCGCTGGAGGAAGGGCTGGAGTTGCTTGTAAAGCGGCCACACTGTTTTATATACTACCAGCAGTACAAGAGCAGTCCAGGTTCTTCACGTCTCCTCTAACACTCTTTTTATTCCCTTTATTGTAGCTGCCCTAGGGTGCATTAGCGAATATACATTTCCCTATGGCTGGTGATATTCAGCATCCGTTCCTATGTTTATTGGCCATTGTATATTTCTTTGGAGAAAAATCTATTCAGATTCTGTGCCCATTTGCTAAATGAGTTCTGTTTTTATTACTGACTTGGCAGACTTTATATATTCTATTTTTAAATCTCTTACTGGGCTCATAATATGCAACCGATGCTAAATGTGGGTTTATTTCTAAACTCTCAGTATTTTATGTCTCTGGCCTTAGAAAGGAACTAATGACTGGACCTGTTGAATTTCCACATAAATTTTAGGGCTAGTTTCTGTTACTGAAAAAACAGGGATTTTGATGGGAATTGTGTTGAAAATGTGTAGATTATTTTGAACATTACCATTGAGTTCTCAATCCATGAAGATGGATGACTTCTCATTTAAGTAGTTTTTAATTTCTTTGTAGGTATGTAGGGCTTGAACTACTTTGGTTAAATTTATACCTACGTATTTTTTTCCATTTTAAAGAAAACCTTTCCTTTTTTCCTTTGCTACTGTAAATAGAATTATTTTGTTAATTGCGTGTTGATTGCTCATTGCCACTGCGTAGAAATACAGTTGATTTTTGTGCATGGAGTCTGTATCCTGAAGTGAACCCTTAAGTTACAACCGACCTGACTACGAACAACTTGGGTCAATTAGGTTAATGGAAGATTCACCTGCCTCTTGTTACGTGTAGCGTGTACCTGGGTGAATGCACGGATTTCAGCTGTGTTGACTTAGAACTAGGTCCCCTGCCTCGGGAACCTATGTCTGGGGTCCATTGTAGTAGTTCTGGTGAGCTTTTAATCTCATGTCTATGTTGTCCTTTATGCCAGATTTCTTGTCCTCCAAAACAAATTAACAGCAGAAAAAAAGGACCAGATCGCCTTGTATCACATATGCTGTACTGTCCTTCTCTGAATGTCGCAGTGAGGGCACCACGGAAATGTTGTGGTGTCATGTTTTGGGGTTTTAGATGATATCAGGCATGAACTTATGATACTGAATTTTAATCAGGGAGAATATTTCTAGTAATACATATTATTGGTTTTCAGTATATGTGCTGCCGAAGCACGCCATATTATTGCTTTTCAGGACTGGATAAGCTATAAGGCATTTTGCTTAGATGTAATATTTAATACACGGGGTTTTTTGTTTGTTTGTTTTTGTTTTTGTTTTTGTTTTTTTTTTTTTGAGACAGGGTGGTTCAGGCTGGCCTTGAGCTCAGCCTCAAACTCACATCACAGCAATCCTCCTGCCTCTGCTTCCAGAGTGCTGGGATTACAGGCGTGAGCCACCACGCCCGGCACTGTGGTATGTGGTACTGGTTGCTGCTGGGCGTGAGTCTCCACGTCTAGTATGGTATGTGGTTACCGGGGATCGAACCCAGGTCCTTGCGCTTGCAAAACAGGCGCCGGAACCACTGAGCTAAATCCCCGGCCCTAATACATGTTCTTTAATCACGTTTGTTAAATTGGCTGAAACATTTCACTTACCTACTGCTCCTAATCCACAGGGAAAAATGAATGCACTTAGGTTCTATTACCCAGGGAATATAAAAAAGAATTGTGTGCTTTTAGCACATTATCTCATTAATAGGCTGTAATTTAAAACTGCAATGTGAAGATCAGCAATTACATAATAAAGGGTTTTGTAGATAAATTGTAGTATAGGTTTGTCGTGGAGTGTGGTGTTTTCCAGTGGCTACAGGGTGACTTGAGCAAGAGAAAGGAGTTCTTGTTATGACATTCTTTGGGTTGTGGGTTATGTAGATTTTTCAGAAAAAATTATTCCAGATCCTGCTCTGTGGAAAATGGAGGTGGGGAGATCAGGCAGCTGAAAACAACTCCAGAATAATACTTCTATGTATAGGTGCCCAATACTGAATATTACAGACTTTTTAAAAAGAAATGAATAATTGTATTTCTAAATATACTTTTCAAAGTATAAAAATGTTTTAAAATGACTAGTCACCTACATTGTTAGCAATATCTGGGGAAAAGTATGTCAAAACACCAAATCTCAAAGAATTATTGCAGGTAAAATTATTGTGATTGTATTTATTTTCAGACTGATCTACTTGGTGAATTTCTTGACCCTGATGAAGAGGAAATGAAAGGACTTGCAGATGTTAATGAGACACCGTTAGTTAAAGTTAAATTTGCAATGTTTAAAACATTTACTAATACAGTTCAACACATCTGTCAAGGTTGATAAAGTACTCAGAACTTAAGTGCATAGCACAGTGAAGTTCTAAAAATATAATTCATAAATAGATGATTTTTTAATTATATATTGGAAGCATGGTAAGTAGTATCTAAGCCACATAAAAGAACCCAATGCATAGTTGTTTAAATTTCATCCTATTTTGATTGCCATTTGAGTATTAGCTTATCAGACAGATTGTCTTGTTTTCATTAGTGAGAAATGTTTTTGGCAATAGTTTTAAGAAAAAATTATGTTCTTAGAATTGAAAAATAATACTTAGTCTGTATTTACAGAAGGCAAATACATGGACTATAAAAACATTATTGGATATAGAAAATTACTTCTATTAATTGATTGTATTCCTGGCATTGTGCCAATGGTATGATGTTTAATCTCTAAAATGAATGAATTAAGCAGGTAAAATTATTATTTTTGATCTATAGATAAGATTCCTAAGATAAAAGTTGTTTCAAGTTTGAGTCTTTTGGATATTCAGAAAAATTTTCATATTGCTCTGGTTGGCCATCAGAACTTAATATTTCTAGCAGTTTCTCAGTCAGTATAAAATATAAGAGTTCCAACATTTTATAAACAATCAGGTAGCTTTCTTACAAACCATGTATATCCCAGAATGAGAGGCGAGCAAACCAGAGCCCTTCTAAAAAAATATTCATGCACTTGATCTAATTTTATTAAGCACCTACTAAAAATAAGGCATATTGGAAATACTATCCAAAGATAATGTGAACATGGTTTAGGAGTCATTTACTTTCCAGTACACACACACACACACACACACACATCATTTTGAGAAATTGTTTTTTGTTTTAAATGTGGATTCTACCAATTTTTTGCATACTATGCAGCTTAAGTTTCTCCTTCAAAATTAGACAACCTCCTTATAAGCCAGTAATTAAAGTTTGATGTTAGTTATTTGCATCTAACAGATAATTAGATCAAACATAGACATGTATGTCAAATATAGATATGTATGTATGTATTAGGATGAAGGCAGTTTGCATTTAAATATGGCTGTGTGAATTTGAGTTCTGTTATTGCAGTACAAATTAAAAGATTTTAAAAAATTTTTAGGGCTACAGGTATTATTCATGTCAAAGTATACACTTTGACTTTGTACAGTAATATGTAACAGAAGACTAAATAGAAATTAAAACCATAAAAGATAGCTTAGGAATTATTGGGCTATCTAGGTTAGAGGTTTGGCTAGCCTTCAAAATAGATGAAAGGTCTAAATCATTAAGATACATACTAAAGATATCCATTTCAAAGTCAAATTCCTAGAAATAAATAGAGACTAATATATTTTGGATGAAAGGTTGAGAAAGAATGATCATAATTTATGTGGTTAATTGAAGGACAACTCCGAGACATTGGTATGCTATGAAAGTAAAAATGTGTTCTTAAAAAATAAAAATTTATTCCGAGTTTATCCCCTTTTCCTTACCTGCTAGTTTGTAAAACTTGAGTTGTGCTTTACTATGGTCACAACTCTTATTTAACATCATATTCACTCTGATATCACTAAATAATCACTTGAGCTCTAAATACTACCACGCTCAAATTTCTAATACTACATTTTTATTTTAAATTTCAGTCAAAGTGTTTGGGAATAAACAAGTTATGGGAAATAATATGCTGCTGTCACTTATATACTGCTTTATTCCAAAACACTTTGATTGAAATTTAAAATGAAAATGTAGTATTAGAAATTTTAGTCTTGTTAGGTTGGCCACATCTCTTCAAGACTGAAAGCACAGGACAATTTTCCTACGTTTAAAAAACATAACCTTTATGTAGATTTCAGTGTTAACTTCTAGTAGCATGCTAAATGAACATGTACTTAAATTACAATGTCTTGTAAACAGATAAAAGAAGCTAAAATGTTTATGGCATATGTGAAAAATGTTACATGGAAATGTTACACTAAAATGTAAAATGTCAAATAATCTATTTAGTATACCCAGTAAATGCACAGTCCTGTTTAGCATAAACAGTGTTGTTAAAAAACAGTTTTTGTAGAATTAACACTGCCAACTAGAAAAAATTAAAACCATATCTCCAATATTCAGCAAAAATGTCTAATAATGGATAATTACAAGAATAGCATGAAGTAAGTTATGTATGTAACAAAAATGTAAAAGCCATTGCCACTATATCCTAAATATTTATTAGCATAGTGTTCCCAATTTTGTATGCTACAGAAAAGGAATAAACAGTTAATGTACTTGATTTAGGAACTCAGCAGAAAAAGCTCAAATTTTATATTCTAGAAGAAATGCATTTGCTTTATTTTTTTTACATTAAGAGTACTTTTATATTACAAGTCTTCAATATGTTAAAATTATTCTATTTTTAAGTATGATAAACACAATTGCGGTTACACTATTTCATTTGTATAAATTAACTGTGCTGTAAATAGTTCATACTAGAGATTCAACAGTGTCACTTTCTTGCCTTTCTTTACCAAGTTCCAATTTCAACAAAATTTAATATTCTCCTATACAAATTAACATATTTAATAAAATTTTGAGGTAAAATTAAAAATTAAATTTATGAACCCTTTTAATTCTAGATTGTACTATTTCAAAACCAGGAACTGAATATTATTTCCCTTTGCTCAGACATGACAATTGTTCTGCACTGTTTTTTCAGATCAAAAGTAAACTTTTGCTTTTTAGAATAACAGCGAAATGGTTCTATTTCATATGTACATTTTAATAAAATGAAAACTTCCCAGCTAATGTTCATCGTTCAGTCAGTGGCTATCTTATGTCACTAACATTACATAATTACCATTAGCCATTACATAATTTCTGAAATGACAGATGCTATAACTAGTTCCCTTTCACTCTAGCGGGCATGGAAACAAAATTCTCCAGTTCTTCACTGCTATTTTTCTCTTGCTGATATCTTACCATTCTAACTTTACAATGTTACACTTATGATTATGCCAGTAGTTGTAGTCTCTGGAATAGTAATAAAAAGTTATCAAGAATGCTAATATGATCTGAATTTATATATCAGATCCAGAGACTTTCTATTGCTTCTACTTTATTTGGTATTAGACTCATGTTAGAGAAAAAGTGAGTTGTAAGTTTCAGCACTTTTTTCCTCAAACTCAACAATCCTCCTGCCTCTGCCTCGAAAGTGCTGGGATGACAGGCGTGAGCCACCACGCCCGGCACCGTGGTATGTGGTACTGGTTGCTGCTGGGCATGAGTCTCCACGCCCAGTATGGTATGTGGTTACCGGGGATTGAACTTGGGACCTTGCGCTTGCAAGACAGGCACCAGAACCACTGAGCTAAATCCCTTGCCCAGTTTCAGCACTTTTTAAATGATAAGGGAAACAGATTTCACAGAAAGAAGATAAAATTATAACAACTGAAAATGTATTACCTAAAAAGAAGTTGAGGTAATTATTTTACTTGAAAAATAAGCTTAAACAATGTCAAAGCTCCTTGGAAATACGTCTATTAATCAAAAAGAGTATGGTTCCAGGGATTTAGCTCAGTGGTTGCAGTGCCTGCCTTTTAAGTGCAAGGTCCTGAGTTCGATCCCCAGTAACCACATACAACAATGCCAGGCTGGAGACTCACACCCAGCAGCAATCAGTACCACATACCACAGTGCCAAGCATGGCGGCTCATGCCTGTAATCCCAGCACTCGGGAGGCAGAGGCAGGAGGATTTCTGTGAGCGGGGCTGGCCTGGGCTGCATAGTGAGCTCAGGGCCAGCCTGAACTACAAAAGTGAGACCCTGTCTCAAAAAAAAAAAAAGAAAGTGGTCCCAAAAATGTGCCCTATTTTTAAAAATATTAGTAACAGGATCAGAAAGGAAAGTAGCATCAAATGTTTTAGAAACACAAATTGTTCCTTGGTGAAATGAGAGGAATGGTTCAAGAAGATGACAGGAAAAGGCAGCACAGGGTCAGAGGACTTTGAGTAGACACATGCTATGATAATGAAGATTTATATTAACCGCACAAGTAACTGCTCTGTTGGGATATTCACGATCTAGAGTGAGTTTCAAAATGATACACAATTGTCCTTATATCTGATTAAAGTATTGGCTACTTCCTATTCAACATCTGAAGAAATTAAGACATCTTTTTCCATTTTCATAGCTACATTTGATAATTCTGGATGACACATCCCATTTCTCGAGTCATTTGGAATTGCACTGTTCCCTTAGTTCTGGAAGTGTTTTTGCAGGTGCTCTGCTGTGGATCTCCAGGGGAAGCTTCAGGCTGTGAGAAATACGGCTTCATCGGAATCCCTGTCCTTGCCGCTGTCTTCACTCGGCGCGTGCTCGCCCCCACTGGGAGACCGACAGCTCAAATCCTCCACGCCTGACTCTTGATCGCTGTTGGCCGACAGATCTGGATCTGAGCTTTTCAGATTGTCCTGGGTTAGGATCAGGGCAGAATCTTCATCGCCCTGCGAAGGGCTCCTGGAAGGAAATGACCTCAGGTTCCCGCTGTAATCCTGGGGTGTGTTGGCTGTGCTGTTGTCCGAGGTGGAAAAGCCTGAGTATCTGCTGGGTTCACTCTGTTTACTCTTCACCTTAGTAGAGTTCAACTGGACTTTCTGAATCTTTTCCAGCCTCTGAAAAAATAATTTCAGAGAAGAAGTCATAATTATAAATATATATATATATGCTTTGGTCTTTATTATCTGCCATATGGACTGATCAATGTTAAGAATGTGGAACTTAACTGTGGGTCCAAATCTAGACATTACCGCCTTGGATGAAATAAATTCTGAGGCTGACTTTCCTTGTCTCCAAGGTAAGGACTGTAAACACCTGCCTCCATAAGTTTTCTGTAAATGTAAATAACACTATTGCTGCCTTCTTTTTTTCTATGCTGGTATGTTTTGATATAATTTGTGTCCTATAAATTAAAAAATGTATTTTGAAAGTCAGAAATGATGTTTAATTTTAGTATAATTAATTGACTGAAAAATTCACTTTTTTTTTTTTTAGACTGGTACTTAATTTTGTAGTTTGGGCTGGCCATGAGCTCAGCCTTGAACTCACAGAAATCCTCCTGCCTCTGCCTCCCAAGTGCTGGGGTTACAGGCATGAGCCACCATGCCGATACTGTGCTATATGGTTCTGATTGCTGGTGGGTGTGAGCATTGTTGTATGTGGTTACCAAGGATTGAACTCAGGTCCTTGCACTTGCAAGGCAGGTGCCAGGACCACTGAGCTAAATTCCTGGCCCCAAAACTCACTGTTTTAAAGTATGCAGTAGTGTATTTGTAAGGTTGTAGAAGCATCACTACTAATTTAAATCATTTTCTTCATTCCATCTCAAGAAACAAAAAATACTTGTTAGCAGTCATTCCTATTTCCACCTCTGCGTAGTGCCTGGCAACCGTCAGCTGACTTATATCTGACTTATATCTCTGTGGATTTGCTCATTCAGACATTTCTTATTAATGGGACTGTAAGGATCATCCATATTGTAGCACTTATCAGTATTACCATTGCTTTCTATGGTTGAGTTATATTCCATGACACGGATAATATCATATTTTGTTTCTCCATGCATCAAATCCCAGATATTTGGGCTTTTGAAAGTACATTTTACCAGAATGTATCCATTAAGTCAGCGGGAGACGCATTATAAGATCAAACAGTATACAACATACATAGATTCAGAAAGCACTTGTATAATTTATTAGTGCAGAAGCACTGCGCTGGCCAATACAGGAACAGAGCTGAGTCAAGATAGGGCCATAGAGAACTTGGAGTGTGATGATCCAGAGAGACAGTGTTATTGTAGGAATTCAGAAGAGGCAAATTTAAGAGGTTTGGGCTGTGACACTTTGAGGGAATACAGTGGAGCCAGTTTTAGCAAAGGATATTTTAACAGAACTGAAAAAGACTTAAACTTGGACATTCTTGTGGTAGTTAGAAAGCATTTCTGCCAAGGACAGTGGGGGAAAATGCAAAGATACAAAGGTGTCAGGTATTGACAGAAAGCAGAAATGCTCGATTTGATTGATTGATTGATTCACTGTGGCCCCAGGGATCAAAATCATAACCTTCCACTTGCAAGGCAGGTGGTGATGCCACTGAGCCAAATGCCTGAACCAAACTTCAATTTCAGCAGGGAGAGCAGTAGAGAATAAGCTTATAGGAAAATCTCAAATACTGGACTAATAATTTTTTCCTGTAGCACTGAGGATTAAACCCAGAGCCTCTGCACTCAGCTATAATCCCACTCCTTTTTTATATTTTGTAACAGGGTCTCACTAAATTGCCCCCAGCTCACTTTGAATTTCAATTCCTTTGCCTCAGCCTTTTAGAAAATTTATCTTTGTTATAAGGAAATAAGAGCCAACATTTTAAAATGAAGGAACTTTTAGATATTCTAAATAATTTTTAAAAATTACTGTAATAAAAGAATGCTACAATAGACAATACAACACTAATACTTTCCTAAAGCTTGAATGCCTTTAGGAAGAATAAATAAGACTGGCCAATGATGATAGGGATTTAAGACAAAAGGTCTCTGACAGTCTCACAATTCCAAAAATGTCTCATTTTATTTATTTTTTCATTCAAGGTCTCATCCCTGGGTGACTAACAATCATCTGTTTCTAAAGATATGGGATTTCTAGGCTTAGTGCCCAGGTATGAGAATTCTTGTGAGGTGGTGATCTCCCTGCACAGACACTGTTAAAACTACTTCTCCAGGGGGCCGGGGATTTAGCTCAGTGGCTCTGGTGCCTGCCTTGCAAATGCAGGGTCCCAGGTTCAATCCCCTGTAACCACATACAACAATACTGGGCATGGTGGCTCACATCCACCAGCAATCAGAACCACATACCACAGAGCAGGGCATGGTGGCTCATGCCTGTAATCCCAGCAGGGGGGGGGGGCAGAGGCGGGAGGAATGGGGAGTTCAAGGCTCGCCTGGCCTACATAGTGAGCTCAAGGCCAGCCTGAACAACAAAAGTGAGACCCTGTCTCAAAAAACAACCAACCAAAGGAAAAAACTACTTCTCCAGTGAAGTGAAACATAATGATGTAAGTTGGAGCTTCTCATATGGGTCTGAAGATGTTTTATTTGGCCTTGGAAGATTTATGTGATAGTACCAGTCATGTTTGGTCTCAGAAGTTCTCAACATTAACAGTGTAACCTTTTAAGTCCATTTTAACTTCCAGATCTGCCATGCACCTTAGTTTGCAGCCAACCCTGGAGCTAAGATCTTTCACAATATTTATATCCTGATGGGTGACTTTTCAGGAGCACTATGAGGAGAACAGAAGTCAGCCTGCTCCACTACCCCTAAATGGCCACCTCTATTAATAATAATGTTTTCACTTCCCCAGCCCCTCATTCTCAGTGGTGACCTACAGGTAAGTACTTATTGGGCAAAAAGACTTCAAATTCAACTGGTGATATTTTGCTGACTTTTATTTAGATATTCATCAGTTGGGAGATAACTAGGAATTTTCCTCCAGTTACTTTATTGCTTTATGAGGTATAACAAGGGACCTTAATTTTTGACAGTTTTCCAGGCTTAATCCCAACACTTCTTCTACAATGTGTAATCTTAAAAATTGTTTTTCTTTGTATCTAAAACATTGAGCCTCAATTCAGAATTCAGGTCTTACACATGAGGAATTTATCTTCAGTTCTTTTTTTTTTTTTTTTTTTTT
>PVIR01000620.1:5436-78403 GCA_004026965.1 Petromus typicus | reverse complement strand
ACCAGCTAAATTAGATACCTGACCAGCTAAGCTGATACCACAGGAACAAATTATCCAAGTATAATTATCACCTCCCTGGCTTCACACAAGTCCATAAAATAGATTGTAGCTACTCTCTACTATTATCATTCAGAAATTAATATAGTATCATTATAGAACTCAAAAATGGAGAAATGGATTTTCATTATAGGCACATCACCTAATTTTACTTCTATTCCACCCCACTTGTTTTCCTTTTATCCAGAAAAAAATCATTTTAGTGCCTATGAAGAAAAAAAAAAAGGAATACTGGCTGATGCCCCGTCATTCGGTGAGCTGAAGTTACCATAACCAGCTGTCAAACATGCTCCGAATGCCTGAGTTTGGGTTTGGTTATCTTGCTGCTTACCTGAGTGCGAACGTTCTAGGCTATTCACTGGCTAAAGAGAAGAAACGGCTGTTGTCACATTTTCTGTACTGTCTGGAGAGGCTCCCATACAGTGGTTTTCAAGAAGGAAGCACAGAAAATAGAGTAACAATATCACGTGGGTCTTACTTCTTCTAGGGCCTCCAGTTCTTCCTCCAGCTGCTGGGATTCTTCCTTCACTGCCATGAGGTAATCTGTAACTGACTGTCGGGGCTGCATCCCCTTCTCAAAGCGGTTGTACATCCCACTCCAAAACCTGAGAGGGAAGATGGAGCTTTACGATGTGGCCGTATCCCAGTCTGAAAGGTCACAGTCTAAGCTTGTGCATATTTAATACCATAAGAACCGCAGGCAAGTTACAAGCTGGAAAACACCACTACTAAACATGCTGATGTGTTCTTTTCCTTGGCCCAGTGAAGTCCTTGTGGGGAGAGTAAGGTGATAAAGAGTCTTACTTACATATATAATACTGAATTGGGAAGTATATATTTTCCTGTGATCGGGTGAAGCAGCAAGTGTTACCATTTCTCCTTTTCTCTCTCAAATGGCTCTGCATTTTGAATTTCAAAAACTAAGGATTATATGTTTGGAACCTTCCAGATGCAAAAGGAGGCTTTTATATTTGGAATTTTCAGATTTTTAAAATGGCAGCCACCAAAACCTGACATTTATATTTGCAATACATCATTATTTTTATCCTAAACAGTTTTCTTGTACTAGACCCATATTAAAAATAAATGGTGTTGCTACAGAGGTATCATGAGCCTTTGATCTTTATTAGAACAGAAAAACACTTTTAGGACAGGGCCTTGGTGTCTTTCTGTTTTACCCACAGTCCCTAGAACAATGCTCATCCTCAGTAAAGTATTTGACTGCTAATAACTTAGTTATAGTACAAAGGATTGCAGAGTGCTTCAACCGCTTTTTAAAATGCTGTTTTAGCAAAGCGTGGTGGCACTGTGCCCGCCTGGCAAGTGTAAGGTCTTGAGTTCAATCCCCAGAACAACAAAAACACAAATAATCATTATTATAAAACATGGACTTTTAAAGAAAATTCCACATTTAGGAAGATAGGGATACACTGCCAAAAATGCCAGTCAAGACATTCAAGTGGGCTTTGTGTCTAAAAGTCTTAAAATGTACTGTTTTATACTTTTCACGCTTTGGCCTCTGAATGTTAAACAGTGCTAGAATCCAGCGCTGGATTCTGTCTCCTCCATTTACGTACTTGTACATGAAATTGCACGGAGTTGTAGGGAGACGAAGGCTTCCCTGGGTCTGGCTGTGATCAGGCCTAAACAGAGGATTCAAGTAGTCGGCCCGATTCTTCCACAGGTGAGCCCAAAGAGAGTATGTTCTTTCTTGAATTCTGTTACAAAGAAGACATGTAAGTCTAAAGATGACCACCTGTAAGTCTAAAGATGACCAATCTTGCTTCTTATGAAGGGTAGGTATATAATATTAAGCTGGAAAGGGACTAATAGTTATACGAGATCAATAGTAATCCCCCTGTGTAGCAGGGAGACTTATCTTTGCTAGTGGTTTCTTGGTATAGTAGAAAGACACTGTAAAACTCTCAACTGTTCTGCCTTCTGTACTAGACTTGTAAAGATGCTTAATTCTTCTCAGCCTTATTTCTTCTTTTTTTCTCACTGAATATTTATTATGTGCCAGGCACCAGTTTAAATGCTTTTGTTCTCTCTCCCATAATCCTCACTGGATTCCCAAGGTTTGTGCCTTTTCTGCAGGAAGAGACTAAGCAATGGAGAGGCTACATAGGCCTCAGGGCCCATAAGTGGAAAAGCCAGGACTCCAAGCAAGCAGGTGCTGATAGAACTGGCTAGTCCAGGGCAATAAACCACAGACCATATCGGAACACAGGAGCCTAGATACTCTGCTACTTTTCAGTCACCTCCATTTATATCCACTAGAAAAGTCTTTCTGTTCAGATGGTATACAACCACTACAGTCTATTTTATTTGAAAATCATTTCCAAAATTAAATCTGATCCTGAATATATCATATTAAAATCATCGGAAAATCTCAATGTTTTCTCATTTGCCCTTCCTAAATCACTTTGTCAAGTGTTTGACTTAATAATTATGTGAAAGTCTATAGTTTATCTATTTTTGGGGTTTTTTTTGTTTGTTTGTTTGTTTGTTTTTTTGAGACAGGGTCTTGCTTTGTGGTTCAGGCTGGCCTGAGCTCAGCCTCAGACTCACATCACAGCAATCCTCCTGCCTCTGCCTCCTGAGTGCTGGGATGACAGGCGTGAGCCATCACGCCCGGCACTGTGGTATGTGGTACTAGTTGCTGCTGGGTGTGAGTCTCCACAGCCAGTATGGTATGTGGTTACCGGGGATCGAACCCAGGTCCTTGCGCTTGCAAGACAGGCGCCGGAACCACTGAGCTAACTCCCCAGCCCTAGTTTATCTATGTTTAACCTTGGGTAATGTAGTAGTTTTAATGTAAATTAACAGTGGCCTGAGTTTCAAAGTTTGCTTTCCTAGTTATATCTGCAATTTTCATTACATTATATTCATTAAAAATGTCTAACTTTTGCCTTTCAAATACAAGAATTACTTGGACTCCAGAATGCTTCTTCTAAATATTAATGTGAAAAATCTTCCAACTTGTCTCAGTGCCTCAGATAGAAAGTGGAGGAAAGGGCCGGGGAGTTAGCTCAGTGGTTCCTGCGCCTGTCTTGCAAGCGCAAGGACCCAGGTTCGATCCTCGATTAACCACATACCATACTGGGCGTGGAGACTCACCCCAGCAGCAACCAGTACCACATACCACAGTGCCGGGCATGGTGGCTCACGCCTGTAATCCCAGCACTCGGGAGGCAGAGGCAGGAGGATTGCTGGATGTGAGTTTGAGGCTGAACTCAGGGCCAGCCTGAACCACAAAGCAAGACCCTGTCTCAAAAAACCTAAAAAAAAAAGAAAGTGGAGGAAAATAAACCTGGGCCTATCTCTCAACTGGTATGTTTAAATCACTTAAGAAATGACTTTCATGAGCACAATCTTTAATTCGTGAGTATATATTTATGTAACTAAATGAAATCTTCACTGCATGAAAGGCTACCTGAAATTCTCAGCTGCCAAAAGATTTAGATAAAAATTAAACATGAAAACGCATACTTGAGTTCTCCTCTTTCCTTCTGGCTGTTACACAGGAAGTTTCCAAACTGGCAGGAGTAAATATGATGCTGAATGTGGATGAGAAACCTCTCGTTGAACTCAAAGGCACAAGGAAACTGTTCCATTAGCTGCCAGACGCACTCGAGGAACTGGTCAATCACTGGAGAGATTTCTTTGGGGTCACCATCTAGACTGCCGTATCTAGACAGCAAAGCATTAGAGACTTGTACAGTAAGGTTTTTTAAAATGAGAAAGCTACAAATGCAAAATCCATCATAAAAGTAACCTTTGTTCCTAATTAAATCTATAAGCCCCAAATAAAGAAGTGGAAAAAGAACTTCTACAATTCCAGTTTTGATAGACATTACAGTCTAGATGGTGAAGAGAACATGTTCCTGTTGTAGTTATCAAAATAGGTGTTAGTGTTAACAATAAAATTCAAGGAAACTTTCCATGGAAAAAGCATTTTTAACATTCAAACTTTAATAACACGTCAGTATGTTTGAAATAGATCTTCCACTGTAGTAATGAATTATGACACTGACAGGAAATTTCCAAGCTCCCTCAGGTTTTTTCACTCTTGCTTTATTTGCTGAAAAGACATGAGGAAGAAAGATGAACTGAAAAATTGTTCTTCTTTTTCAGGTTTCCAGGAATATTCCGCTTCCTATAGCAGAGTTAAAACTTGTGACATTCTTTCTTTCCATGTGGCCAGAGATTCCACAGATACTTCTTATACCTCTGTTTGTTTTTCAAGAGTACATCACAGGTTTCCTCATTAAATTTAATTGGGAGAACTTAGAGCCTTTTACTCTGTGATTTTGTTTTTAGAAAACACCCAAAAGGATGCTGTGGATGTCATCAAAGCAATACAGAACCTAATCTCCTGAGCACTGGATAATCAACTCAGGGAACAGAACTCAGCAAGGTTAGTTTGAGTTTTCCCAAAAGTACAAATGTTAGAAATTATTTAAAACTATGCAGAAGTTTTACTTCCACTCACCTATGGTAGATTTTAAGAGGGTTCCCTAATATATTCTTTTCTTGTCAGTCAAATAATTATCCAGCTGGCCTTCAGGTATTTCCATACACTGTTATCTAAAGAGCTTACTTGCCTAAGAGATAGTCAACAAAACTTCAAAATTGAAAATAACAATACAATCTTAAGAAGTTGACTGAACTGTTGAGGGATTTTGACTTTCTCATTGAAATATGCAATTATTATTTTCTGAAAAATAATTATAAAAACAGAATTCCAGAGAACCACAGAATTAATGGTCAGTGTTAAATGCAAAAACCATAAAAAGCTGGGCACAGGGACACCAGTGTAACCCCAGTTATTTGAGAGGCTAAAGCAGGAGGACAAGTTCAAAGTCAGCCTGGGCGAGAGCCTGTCTCAAAATAAAATTATAAGAAGGACTGAGTATGTAACTCAATCCTTCAGCACTCCTGAATTCAATTTATGCTACCATCAAAAAAGTGAAAACAAAAAAATAAAAAATATTTATGGGTAGTTACATGAACTTAGAATTGTAGGAAACACTTTTTCTAATGAAAAAACACTTCTGAGTCAGAGATTAGAGATCATGAGAACACCAAACAGGCTTTCTCATCAACACTAATAAAAGTAGGCTACAGTCTCCATAAACAATAGCTCCTGTTTACTGAGCCTACGAAGCTGGACAACGTGTGAAAGATCCTAGTTACAGGGATTTTTAAGAACTCCCTGCCACAGTGCTATGGAGCAGGGATAACATCTCCATTCCACAAACGAGAGACCACGGCAAGAAAACAAAGTAGTCCAGGTGGGACAGTAAACAGCTCAGCCTAGATCTGGGGTGGGTGCTGCCTGGGCCACTGTCCTACATCTCCGGAGTTATCTGGGACAGACTTCATTGTGATGCCAGTGTCATCTGAGTAGCTCAATCTGATCTCCACTGTGAAAGATTGGGGAAGCTGTTCCTCGGGCATCTCACATGCCGCAGCCTAAAGTGAATGTGGGCCCTCCTACCATGGGGTAATTCAGTAAAGCAAACGTGCACAGAAGGACGAGAGAAAAGCTGATCTTCTCTCAATGAATGTGCAACAGGAGCATCTCTTCTGTGACAATTTAACACTGGTTCTGCCCAACTAGTACTGAGGGTAATCAGAGTTTGAGAACTTCATTTATCTTTGATACAACAAAGATTTGAACCTACCAAATAAAATGCACAAAGTAAGATGTCTTTCAATAAACAATTTTCTCCCAGACACACCTGTGGAAACTTTAGAAAATGTTTTTTAAAATAAATATCCAAAACAACATATTTAGAAATACCTTTTACCTGTGATTAAACTTATGGCCAAAGGAAATCCAGTCTTTTTCAATTAATACCTATGCACAAGAAAAAAATATACATATGAGGAGAAGCAAACAAGCAAAAGAAGAGACCACAACTAGTAAGGCTGCAGAATCAGAAATACCTGCACAGACATCACTACCCTCAGGTCACCTACAAATGAATTAGAACATAGTCACCAATGCAGTCAGGAAGGGTAAAGTTCAAGGTTATCCACAAGAAAAATAAATGACAACTGGCATGGGAGATTGCAACACCATCCAGTAAGTGCTTCCTCGGTGCCAGGCATTTCCAATTGCTCACAGGTGATCTCACTGAGCTGTGGGACAGGCATTACTATTCCTGTCATTTTAGAGAAGACAAGACCGAAGCAGAGAGAAATATTCACCCAAGACAGTGCCGCTAGGAAGCAGCAGGCACCACTGCGTAGCCTACATCTCTCTATTCCAAAGCGTATCTCTTAACCAGTACGTGATGCTGCCTGACTATATAATGTAATATGCCGACCTTTCAACAAGAAACAATTAGCAGTGTTTTCCAGTGTTTTTTACCTCATGGTGGAATAATTCTAAAATCACTAGGTTTGAGGGTATATGACAACTTTTGGTCCTGATTTGGAGTTAGGGTTACTATGAGTTTACAGTCAGAAATAGGATGTTTTTAAAAATGTTTTAGAAAGGTCCTATGAATACCACCACTACTGTAATAAGGCCAGTAGTTTCACTCAGAAAGATAGATGGACTGTTGAAGCCTTACATGACAACTACAAATGCATTTTATTCACATTTACTTTGTGGGGCAAGTTGAATGGTTTAATTTGGCACAATTAGGCTGAAGCAAGGGCAGCAAAGGATGCTGGGTAGCAGGAAGACCCACAGTAGGTGGAGTTTCTACCATTGGTCCGGGCACCCTTTACTCTCCCAGGGTAAACAAGGTGACCCAGACCTCAGTCTGGGGGAGAGGTCGGAAGTGGGCGTGTCCCACTCCAGTCTCACCGCTCACAGGTAATTAGAAGTTCTTACACACTTTCCCAAAAAAGGACAGCTCCAGAAAGAAAGCTGTCCCTGTCTCTTGGGTGTCAGCTGATAGTACTTGCTCAAGGAGATGAGCCATCACTGCGTCTCGTGGAGCTCTTCTGTCAGGATCTGTCCCTCGTGTGAGGTCAGGATTCACTGAGCCACTTTCTGCCCAATCACGGTTCAAGACTTAGGAACCAGGTGATCACAGTCACAGGAGGCCCTTCAGTCATTTTAAGGGAACTGTACCAGGTTAGCCAAGATTTCAGCCCCGCAACTATTAAGTGGAAGTGATTTGTGATTTGCACCTCTCGGGGTTGAGCTCCAGGAGAAGACGCGCTCCGTTAGCAAAGAACAGAGACCCTGAAGCCCTCGGCATACTCACCCAGTTTGAAGGACGAATTCAAAACCAAATCTAAGGACTATTTTGTATGCATAATATAGAAAATGTTGTGCAAATATTATTTCTTGAAATGTGTTTTTTGTTATACTTCACATATTATCCCAAATTTGCAAAGACTTAGGAGCAAGTTATGTATAAAACTATTCTTCAAATCACTAAATATATTTTACCATTTGTTTCAAATTAATATTCAGGAGTACCAATTTGCACTGGTTTCAATTCCCTCAGAAATTCACCTTTTGATTTCAAGCCTTTTTTAGTTTGTATTAACCTTGTTGATCTACTAAGAGAAAATGAATGCTGAGGAGAAAGCCCCGGTGCCAGTACAGGCAGTGCCTCGCTGGAGAGGCTGCAGCCACACTCACCATGAAGCCCTTCAGCGTGCGGTAGTGCGGGTCCAGCAGTAGACTTGCCACCGAGCACACCTGAGCGGTCCTGTCCCAGCCGTCCGAGCAGTGAACAAGCACACTGGCCCCCTCCTCTGAAACTGCCTAGAAACACCAATCGGCAATCAGAGCGAGGACTGGCTCTAGTCTTACAGAGAGAAACAGGCAAAGCAAACAAGCACGGTCATGCTTCAGCGCTCACGGCCGGCCTCACAGGGAGAGGCCGGGGGGGGGGTGGCTTAGTGCTGGTAGCTAGGTTTTCCTTCCCTCCCGATTGCATGTAGAGGCCACTGACTTCAAGTACAACCTAACTGTGAGGCCTCACACCTCCAGATCTAGCGTATCTGCCAAACATAACACACTTCCTATGCAGGTGCATCTTCGTGTCCGATTCTCTCATCTCCCTCATCCTCTCCTCACCTCTGGTTTCCACGTTACATTTTACTGAAATTCTGGGGTGGCTACTAGCTATAACCATTTCCCAAAAGTAAAACGTGCCAAAATTCTAAATTATTAAAGTACAAAGTAACAGATAAAGGACAGGGCCAAGTAATGGATGGGGTGGTCCTGCTAAGAAAGAGTTCCCATTTGTTATTGCAAAGGTACACCCCACTTCCAACTACGTATGTTGGCAGGAAATAAAAATTGAGAAACATGGTACAGATTTCATCATACTATTTATCTCTAGCAGAAATTTCGTTTTTCTTTATTCTTTTTGGTATAGCACTCCAGAATGTCAGCTCTGTGAGGAAAGAGATCTGATCTTATTTGATACTGCATTCATCACACCTAAAACAGTACGGAGCCCTGAATAAATATTTGTTGAGTAAATGGTTATCTAATAAAGGGAGGCTTCCATGTCACCAGAAAAGACACTTTTTTTTTACATATAAATCTAAAAGAAATGTATTTGAAAGAAACACTGAACATTACAAGAGAATGAATTAAAAAAGAGCACTGGGAAGGCTGCAGGTTTTTTTTTTTCCCCTATGGTAAAGTAGAATCCATCTGCCAGCGAATGAAACATAACTTTGGTTTATGTCAAGAATAAAAACAGTGATCTGTAGATAACCTGTAAGATCCTGTCACTGAAGTAACTCACATGGGCCACATTCCCATACCAGATTCAGCCTAACAGGAGAGAGAATACTCCAAAAATACTGTTTTACCACTGTGGAATATATTATCAACTGAGCAGTGGGCTCTTTTGCAAAATTACATCTTCCAAGGACAAAACACAATGGGCCTGTGGTGTTGGCAAAGCCAGCTACTCACACCGTGTTACCACCGCTTAGCACGGGGGATGGAGGGGCTGAGAGGGAGGAGGGAGGTCACCTTTTTGAAGTCAGAGTGGCTCGCTGATCTACCCCTGGTTTTCTTCGGTAATCTCGTACCTTTGCAATGAAGATTCCTGCATCCATGATGGCCTTAATGTGCCGTAACCAGCCAGAGTTTTCCAGCCCCCATAGGAAATCACTCATGGAAGGAGACTTAAGTTCACACACTGCAAGATAAATCATTATCATATTTTACAAGCAACTTGTTAAAGATTTCTTTATTGTTACAGATGTTCTCTGGAAGATTTCAGTCCAACAATCAAGTCTAGTAAACTTGCTTCTATTTACCATTTCAAGTAAGGCTTCTCTTATTTTCTTTAGGCATGAAGGATGCCATCTCTGTTTATAACAACGATATCTGTAAAATGTACATCCTAATATTAATGTACAATATTAAATGTTACCAGAGTAAAGGTTCAGCAGAAAACATCTAAGTTTCCATCTAAGACATAAAAATGGGCACCTAACGAGGATATGAGTGAAGAGTTCACTGGAGAGAAAATCATAAAGCTAATTTAGAACTTAGGCCACTGGAGGTCTCCAACACCCAACCACTTCAGAGTAGACTGTTCCGAAAACACAAAAGGAACTATGAGCCTCAGATGTACATGATCAAACTCCTGTGGCCAGCAGTCTCCACTCAGAAGGGAATAATGCCTGTGAGCTTAGACATGAGACCTAAATCTCTGGTCCAACTCTAGTACATTGGGTTTGGGTTTTCCTTGTAGTTCAAAGAAAATCTGTATCCTCTTTGTGCACAAGTGAGGCAGATGTGTTACAACTTCTGTAACATCACAAACATTTTCAAATCAAGAACTTACCTTTTATTCAATCTAAGATATGGAAAAGCTTTGGTTCTAATGTTATGACTATATATCACAGATGCTACATTCCAAACTCAACTGTGGCAGCTTTTCCAAAAGCTAGCATAATATGGCACACTTGTACTACAGGATAACTGTTAACAACACTCTTTATGTCAGCAGATGCCCTGCCCCTAATATGCCAGAGAACAGTAGCTGACTCTGACGTTCTGCAGTATAAGAGCCATACTTAAAAAGCACAATGGAGTCATACAGAAAGCAGTAATGAGGAAAATAACACTCAACTTCCTCCTGAGGACTATTTAGGAAGATTCCAATATCTTTGCAAAAGCCTGCCTTGAAGTGAAAATACAGCTCAAAGACACAAAGAGGAGATGGGATTTGATATGCCTTGTGCCGCGGAGCACTGCCCTGCCTGAGGTCTCAATGCTGCCCCCTTGTGACCCAGGGTCCACATTACAAGCGTGCAAAGGCTGGTAAAGAACCACCCCAAAGTGAAAGGATGCTTCGTTGCAGCCCAGTGAAAAGTACTGGCGCCTGTGCACAGGCTCTGTGGTTCTGCAGCTCTGTGGCCCTGGGTACCCAGCACTGGGCTGTTTCCAAGATTATAACTTTTTTTTTTTTTTTTGAGACAGTGTCTCGCTTTGTGGTTCAGGCTGGCCCTGAGCTCAGCCTCAAACTCACATCACAATCCTCCTGCCTCTGTCTCCCGAGTGCTGGGATTACAGGCGTGAGCCACCACGCCCGGCACTGTGGTATGTGGTACTGGTTGCTGCTGGGTGTGGGTCTCCACACCCAATATTGTATGTGGTTACCGGGGAATCGAACCCGGGCCCTTGCGCTTGCAAGACAGGCGCTGGAACCACTGAGCTAACTCCCTGGCCCTCCAAGATTATAACTTTAATCATTAGAAGCTTTGAAGTATTAAAGCCACATTTTAAAACAATGTTACACATCTAGACAATAAAATAATACTTGATCATAAAAAGAAATGGTGGAAACTAAAATGCATATTACTACAGAGAAAGAAGCTAATCTAAAAAGGCCACACCCTGTATCTTCCCCAACTATGAACTGGACAAAGCATAACTAGAGATGGTAAAAAGGTCAGTATTTGCCAGGAGTCGGGCTAGGGAGCAGGCGATTAGGTGGGGTACAGACTTGTTAGTCTTGTCAACTCTTCTTCATGATGCCAGCGATGGTTTTGAGTCACTACACACCTATTCAAACTCCTGACAGAGTACAGACTGTGAGTGCTAATGACATAAACTGTGGACTCGGGGGGACGATGTGTCTGTGTAGGTTCAGCTGTAGAAGATGTAGCACAGATAGGGAATGTGCAGTGAGAGGCAATGTACGGGTACGGGCTGTGAACTGACAACTGCTCTAAAAAATAAAGTCAGCTCAGTGTGGTGGTGCACACATGAAATCCCAGCCCTCTGGGGGCTGGCCGAGGCAGGAGGATCAAAAGTTTGTACCTAGTCTAGATTACTTAGCAAGGTCGTCTCAAAATGAAACGCTGGGCTCAGTGTGTCTCTAAGGACCCTAAGATCTTCCTGAAATTGTACAGGAGAGAGGCTTTGAAGGTTGTGTAGGGAAGCCTGAGCCTTCAACTGACCCTGTAATTGAAGACACTGTCACTGCAGCAGAGTCCACAGGCTGCAGGTGCACCATGGTGATGTTGATGAACTGGATGAGAAACACAGAAACCTTGAGGGAAGATACTCAAACCATAGCATCCTTTCTTTTCTTTTTAAAGGAACTTTCCTGAGATCAATTCATTCATTTATAATTCATTCACTTAACATATACAATTAAGTCTTCAGCACATTCAGATGAGAACCAGGCATATTCTATGGTATAGTCGGGGATATTCAGGTTTTCATCCAAAACTGAAATCAATTACAAAAAAGCTTTTTGTCATCCCAAAAAGAAATAAGATGTGAAAGTGATCATTATATACTATATGTACTAATAAAAATCATTCAATATCCATGTTTGGGGCTGATATATTTCTATAGACAGTATTATTTTAGATTCCTCAAGTAAATTTAATCTGATCAGAACTCTTCAGTTTTGCATGTATACCTCTCACAACAACTGTAAATCATGCATCCCCTCACTCACCCTGGGAAGTGCATCTTGCTAAGAGTTCGAGTGTGGCAAAAGGTATGTTTTTCTTTTATAAGGTGGCAAAAGGGCAGTTAGAAAGGGGAGATAGGAAAGGAGAGCTGGCTGAAACCCTGGACTCAATGAATTTTGAGGGAAGGTCATACTATTTAAAGGAAGGGCAACAGAAGGCGGTGGGCTGGAAGTCAAGTCCATACAGACATGCAGTCATGGAGCACCTGGGGACATTTCTTGAGCTCAGGGGAGCACAGGGAGGACAGAGAACTGCTTGGCAAGCCCAGTGGAAAGCTGCTTTCTGGTGACACTGTGCAGCTAGGCCAGGTGGGTCCTCCGGGCGTCAGGCCGGCCTCTGCCTGTGAACACTGCCCAGAGGCACAGCCGAGGGGCAAACATGGCCAGTCCCAGCACCCTCCATAGTGCCTGCCCCTCCAGCACACCTGCTCTTAGGTCTTTCTTTCCAGCCCGAGGCAATGACCCAAAGTGTTTGACTTAATCCTGAGATACACTCATTCAGGGTTCAACTGACTCCTTTAAAACCTGCACAGATAATATTTTTTCTCTTGCAGGTTTCTTTTTTCTCTTTACTATACTGGCCAAATGTTCAGGTTGTTATAGTAGGACTTCGACCTGGTTAGTATTCTTGTTTATTTCCTAAAAGTTCAGGGAAGCTGAGGAATATCTTGGCATCCAAACTCTGAAACTCAGCCCAGGAACAAATGATCCTTTTCACCTTCTCTTTCCACAAGGGACAGAAGTGACAACAAGTTTAAAAATAAACGATACCAGGCTTTCCAGCTAAACTGCAGAGGGCCTGTGCCAAAGGCGAGAGAGGAAGGGATGGTACAGGGCAGGCTCTGGGACAGGCTGGGGAGGGACACCGCAGCGCTCCTTCCCCGCACAGGCTGGGCCGTGGGCCTCACCATCGCAGCTCCTTCCTCTCCACACTATGAACGGCTCCTCATGTCATACTTCTGCTCTCAGGAACCAAAAACTGCGCACGCACGGGAAAACAAGCCCACCAGGTTTTCAGGCAAAGGGACAAGTGTGTCTCTCGCCTAATGGCCAGTGGCCGTGTCCAAGGCAAACATCCGGGCGGTGATTAACGCGCACCGCAGATGGGGTACACTTGAGACTAACGTAAGGAGCAGCTGGGTTTTAAAATATGAAAGTGTTGGGTTTGTTTGGATAAACTCAGCGTGAGGCAGAAATACTGATCTGTTCGCTCCTGTTGCCAAACCCAAACCAATATTTACAAAGCATTTTGCTGAACGAAGCTCATTTTGAGCTGACATGAGAAGCATATGCCACAAATCACAGAGACCTGCACTGCTGAGCCAGGCCTGGTGATAGCTGGTTTATATAACGGGACAGCTCTCTCTGTAAACACATATAAACTGCCATTACAAAGAAAAACATACACCTATGTAATTTTAAACCCTTAGAAATGTGAAATTTATTTAGAAGACAAGAAACTGTGTCTGCGTTCCTTGGGTATTTCCTATGCCTTCTCATTTTTTCCTATGTAGGTTTTGGGTGGGGTCAGTAAGGATATAAATAAGGCTCTGTTGTAAACTCAAGACTGAGCTCTTGTACCTTAAAGTCTAAAGTAGAAGTGCACATAGCCCTCCCTCCCTTCCTGACCTCGACTGAGTTCTGTTGATGTCTGATTTGTCCCTTTCCCATTTTGAAGTCAAGAAGCCAAAACCAATGAGATAGTCTTCAAAGAACTGGCCAAATGGTAATATGCCTTTGGTGAACACTGTGGAAAGAGAAGACATTCTAAGAGAACCAGTACTGGGGAGGCAGAGGCAGGAGGATTGCTGAGTTCGAGGCTGAGTTTAGGACCAGCCTGAGCTACAAAGTGAGATCCTGTGTCACAAAAAAAGACCAAGTTCTGTACATAATACCTGCACTTTCTCTGCTTGAGTTCGTAACATAGAAAATGGGAAATATATACCTATATGTGTATAAGTGTTTGTGTCCAGTGAAATACACACAATGTGTACATGGATATGAGCTATGATAAAAATACAGTGAATGCTTAGTTTTGAAAAACTTTTTACACTAAAAGATACACTGCCCTTAATCCCCCTCCACATACTCCTGCTTACTTCAAACACACTTTTGCCATCATTTTTTTCCTCCACTTTCTGAAGTAGTTCCTGGAAGTCTTCTTTCATGAGTATTTTTGGTTAAACACTGTGGCTTTCTCTATGATCCAGAAATGATTCAACGCATTTACCTTTCACGGTCATTTTTCCTTTCTGTGAATCCAGCTACATGTATGTGTATATACAAATGTATATATACACACACAGTTATGGTCCAGAGTACTAACTGCTACAGGCCTAAAGAAAATCAAGCTGCAAGTTCACGTGAAGAATGCCCTATCAACATTTATTAGCTTCATATATAAATTTTGTACCTAAAGACAAATTCACCACATATGATGATCCTACTGTCTTAGGATTTACGCATGTCAAGAATAATACCAAATGATTATTAATTGCTGGGTATGCAAAACTTTGCAGCAATAAAAAATGTGTGACTATTTATATTACATCTTTGCTGAGTAATTTGTAAGACTAAGAACTCTTCTTGAACTGAACCCTCACAATATTCCACCAATCACAGATATAACTATCTCAATTTAGAGAGGAGGAATGGACTCACAAGTTAGAGGTGTTGGGAGAAATCCTATTTGGGAAAAGTAATTGGACAATTGGGACTATCACCAGGACAAGCTTTCTTGCCTGCAGGCCAGCTATGGCATATCCTAACCTGAGCACTTGACTCTTTATCTTCCCCTCTCTTCATCTATGTAACTCCTCAAAGTTTATTGTTGGCACCTGCCCTGCCTTCCAAGTCTTTTTTTAGTGGAGATGTATAAATAAACGTGTGGCAAGCTCACATCCTCCCTTCTCTTTGTTATCCAGAGCCGAATGGATCAGGCCCAAGCTCAGCGTCTTTTGAGTCTCATTTCTGTCTATTAATTAATTTGCCTTGTGCTGTTAGGTTCACAAGAAACTAGAACTTAACCACAGAGGTGCTAGTGATATCCCCTTCCCTGTTCTCTACAAGAGGGACTGCAAGGACAGTGTGACAGGCACTTCCATCTCTTCACTCATTTTCCGTATTATCTTTAGGACTCACAAGCATGGATTAAAAGTCAATGTACAAACTGAGCAGGAATGAATAGGAACTAACTTGAAGGAAAAGTTTAAAGGATGATAACATCTACGGAGTACACAGAAGAGCAAGGGAAGTAGAGCCGTTCAGATTGGGAAGTCTGGGGTGGACATGGAGGGCTGGGCAGGAATTACATGTGGCAGGTGAGAGTGCTGGCCACAAGACTGAAGTAGTGGAACAAACAAGAGCAGATACAGGAGGCAGGACTCGTTCCAACATTTCATACCAACAGAGAAAGCTTCCGGGGTAAGCGAGAGTCACCAACCTTGGGCCATACTGTCAACTGGGAAGCAACTGGACCAGTAACTATCAATTGCAGCATTCTGGAAAAACAGCTCATCTAGTCACTAAAATCAGCCATGTCCACCTTTAATTCATGGGACACACTTTCTTCTACAAGTAGTCCTTATTTAAGTGTTCTAGTTATTCAAAAGTCTGCTGTCAAGATGAACAGAATCTAAAACGGTAACTCCAAGGCTGGAATTTTTGCATTAATCTTTGAATTCTCTAAAAGAGCTTCAAAAGACTGCATAATCTGGATAAAAACAGTCACTGTCTTCTCTTTAATGTTTTTGTTTTCTCTAGTCCTCTCTGATAATGTCACCTGGACATAATCTTTGCCTTTGATATACGGTTAATATATCCAACCGTGATTTACTCGAGAACAATCTTCAGTGAGCTCACATGTAAACCAACACGATCTTGTCTCCCTGTTGTGGCTGCTGCCCTCTATCAGAACAGATTGCTTCTCTTGTATTAATGGACAAAGCATTTTTCTTTGCTGGACGAGAGTCTGAGATAACTGTGGGAGTTTGTATTTATTATTAAGTACTTACTATTTTATCTACCAAAAGGCTTTATTTTTACCTAGTTTTAAACTTGGACGCATGGTACCAATCCCAGGTCACACACCCAAAGGGGCAGGCACTTCCCCTGTGTCTCAGGGCTCAGCACTTTGCTGTCTGGCATGGGGATAACATCCAGGCTTCCTACAGCTGCATTCTGATCCTCCTAGAACCTCACACAGAGGCAGAGTACACACTCCTTGCTTCATTTCTTTCCCGCAAATGACCATCCAATGATAACCAGTGAAGTCTGACAGGACAGGCCTCCTGACTCAGCGGGACACTCATTAAAAAACCTGACAACTGCTATTCTGTGGGAAGCTATTTCATTCCACTTTAAACGTAAGACAGAGTTTTCTCATGCAAACTATGCTGCTGAGCTAAATTTTAAGGAGAAATGCTCAAATCTTCAGGTCAGTAGTTGCTCCATCTAATAGCTTAGTAATTAAGACCTTTATATAATAATAGTAAAAAGAATATAAAGAATAGAAAAAAGAGTAATCTTTATTGTGTTCTGTTAGTTTATTTCTAATAGAACTCCCCAGCATAAATATGTAGGTAATGTAATAGGAAATGCTGATTTTAAAGTGAAAAACTTGAATTGGAAAATATCGGAAAGGGTTGAAATGTTCCATTTATTTGGCTGAATTAGTCATCACACCATAGATAGGATGTAAGAAAGAAAAAAAAATGAAATAAAAGGAAATCCGAATTGATGGAGCAGGTCTCTAAACGGAGACACTATTTCATGGCACATGAAAGCAACATGTCACTCCTGGAGCCGTGGAGCTGGGTGTGTTAAAGGCTGTTTTTGCAGACTTTGGTGCCCAAGGCAGTCTGGCAAGCAGGACACAACCACAACACCAAATGGGAGGTGTCTTACATGACACTCTCACAGTGTTCTGCTTCAACCCATCCTTTCTGTAACTAGTAACATCTGTGATGACTTGGGTCTCAGAACTTTCACACAGAGTAGCACCTCAGACAGGATTCACAGCCACTTGACTGCCACAGTCAGTGCCCACGATGGATGGATCTTCTTTGGTCAGAAGATGTGATCAAAAAATGGGGTAGGAGCAGGAGGCCTGCTAACAAGATTTTAGTCTTTTAAACCGAATCAGCTTGACTCCTGCAAATTGCACTCCACTGCAGTGCTGAAATGACACTGGAGCTTCTATTGTTCCCTGTGCTGTAGATGCACTTCCATCTGAGCTGCGGTGTCTGTACAACAGCTCGCTGAGCGAATGCCCACAGGGCTTGACATTTTGCTTATTAAATCACTGCTGATGTACTTAACACCGAGTACACACGGATCACACTGTGAGGCTGGCACTGACTGTGCTTCTGAAAACTGAGTCATCCTTTGAATAGAGAAATTAAGAAAAAAATTACCCATGTCCACTTGGATACTTGCCTGACAGCTGAATTAATCTAGCCTATGAACTTACCCATTTTATCCGGTGCTTATTTCAAAACACATTAATGCTTCCCAAGAGAAAGCATAGGTGAAAAGCACTTCATAGTGTTCAAGGAATAGTTTTAATGTCACCAATTAAATATTTATATTGCTTGACACACACAGAAAACGAAGTTTGTTTAACTCAGGGGTTGTAGCAAGACCCAAACCTACATTCCCACTTACTTAAGCCAGGACAGTTTCTACCCCAAGCTGCTCCCTAGATAGGCAGTAATGCATAATAGCTGAGTGTTATTTGAATTCGCACTAACGAGGTAAAAACCACTTCCTGTCACGAGCCTGTACAAGTTCCTTAACGTCTGTGCCAGGGTCCTCATCTGTAAAACAAAGGTAGTAAGAGCAACAGCAACATGACTGCAGTAAGGATTTCTTGAGTACAAACAAGTTTAAAAACTTGGAACCATTAATGACAAGGTAGTCTAGTGTGACGTGTCTATCATTAAGAACTTTTGTGTCAATAAGCTTGGTATTTTTCCTGTAGCAATTTCATGAAGTGACTTTTATAAACAAAAAAATTTTTTTAAAGAAAAATGTTTCCAGGTGTTCCTGTGAGATAAAAATTTGGTAATTATTTCTAAATTAGTATTTGTTTCACTTCTCAGTCCTTGTCCCTGTGACCTGAGTCACTGCTTTTTTTTTTTTTAATAAACAATAAGCAAACTGACTGACCAAGTTCCACAGAAAAGCTATTTGTTTCATAAGGGGCACAGCTTTTCTTTTTCTGTTTTTCCTTCTTTCATTAGTTTTGGGGTGTTTGAATATTTTTTTCCCTTTTTATTTCTTGTTTCAATTTTTTTCCTTTGTTTTGCTCTTTGTTTCCCTCCCCTTTTTTGTTACTTTTGTCTATTTCTCCTAATTTCCTTTTACTCTTTAAAAGGGTCCTTTACCTCACTTTTTCTCATCTTCTACTGATTAATTTTGCAAATTTTTCTCTTTTAATTCTCTTTATCCATTCTCTACTCTCTCTGTCCAAGTATAGCCATTAAGCTTTATTTAGCTACTAAGTAATATTAATATTTAGCTACTAAGTTAACTCTCTATTACTGATGAATTTTTTCTATTGTTACTAGAGGTTATAGCTGTCACAATTAGTAACTATTTATTGCATGTCAGTACTTGCTTTGCCTCAGTGTTCACACTATAATTAGAGATCTCTCTTCTACAGTTAAAGGTGATATATTAATGGTTCTTAGAGTACATCAATATCCAGTTTGTCTTGGACACTCTCACTGTTGCTGACTTAATTCTTATCAGCAGAGGGGCCCAATTGTTGCTATTAAGTAGCTTTCCCTCTATGGCAGTATCTGGATTGTCTCTGTCATTAACAATACTGTGGCGCATTCCAGAGAACTGAGTGCAGGGCCAACTACACTGCACCCTCCCCACCTAATTTAATGGATCTTGGGAGAGTAGCAAAGGCCTAGCCACGCCCAGCATGCATTACAGAAGGGCAGACACTAAATGCAGAGGCCTCCACATCAGCAACTGAAATGAACAAGGGGGTCCTGGACAGAGAATGCAGAGGGGACCAGACTGTGATGCTCCATCTTCCCAGTTCCACTACTCTGTAAATACTACCTTCTGCTTTAAGTGAAAAATTGGAAGTAATGATATAAGAACAAAAGTATATACACAAAAAACATTTCAGCATCTTCTTTGCCTCTCATCAGCCTGGAGGCCACATTTCCTGCAAAGACATCCCACCATCCCAGCACTCAGCTGCATCCGCCATGTTTCCCTAAGAAGTGCCCGCCGACCCAGTGTTTCTGGACAAGGTGATGACAGCCTGGCTTCTGCGTGCTCCTCTTTTTGTCTCCATCGCCCTTGGAGCCAAATGTGGTGGACTGTCAAAACAGACTTCCCTATTGTGGACTTTATGATCACAGGGAAACTAAGGAAGAGATGAACCCAGTTTTGCTTAAGGTGTAGAAGTGCTGCTAATCAGCTTATGGCCATATAAATATTATGTTTTCTCTTTGAATACGTGGTCTGTGTGGCCATGTCTTACAGTGCTCGCTGCTCTGTGCATGAGTGTGGGGCGTGTTATGTGCTTGTGGATCGTAGCACTTGCTGCCACTTAGAACTGAGGACAAGGACCTCCTGCACTCTACCTTCTAAAGCCCACTCAGCTTGTGAGTACAGTTCACGAACGTGAGCTCCACCCATTAACAGTGGGTTCTTGCTTCAAGTGTAGGATTGCTGGGTATCAGGATGGCTGAGTGGTCTAAGGCGCCAGACTCGGGTATAGAATTGCTTTCTCTCCACACGGCCTTGAATGTGGGCCAAATAACCTGTGGCAGAAAATGAAAATATCCCTGCGCACTTTTATCTTAGATGCTAAGTATTCCTGGAGAGTCCTTGACTACTGAGCACCAGGTAACAGAATGGCTTCATAACAACACTTAAAAGAAGAGGAAGGCCAATTAAATTTCAGAGAGTCATAGTAACATGGTACTTTCTCCAACTTATCACATCTATGTAAACAGCATCACTGGAAAAAAACACAATTTTAAAATCAAAAGACTATCTTACTTTGTTCTGACATCAAAGTATTTAACTGTCTTTTGTTAAACCTGTGTGTAAGGAAATGGTTTACCTTCCAGCATTTTCTGCAGACTGTTCCTCATGACATGGATGTTCTCTATCCCGATAAACTGAAACTTGATATTGGAATAATTGTCTTCATTCTCATAGCCTTTCCCTGCAGCACGATTTGCCATTGCATTAAGCTGCAGTGGTCAGCAAAACAGAACAGTCATCAATTACAGTCAGGGCACTAAACAACCAAAACAAGTTATAGAGATTCATGGACACATTCAAAATGGAGTACACGAGCACAATACAATTCAAATCACAGGGACACTCTGCTGGACTGCGTAGCTTCCGGAACTCATGCTAAGCTTCTCTTCAACACCATGAATCTGCTTCTTAGGTATCCCTGCAATTCCACGTTAGGGCGCCAAACCACGGGGGATTCTCTGACAGGGCCACATTGTTCCAATTTAATGCCACATGGAACAATCTACAGTGGCAAAAGGACTATCAGCACACAAAGCTGTCAGCATAAGGATCAGGAAGTTACAATACAGCAAGTGTGATACTGTCAACAAGCACCTAGCAAATATGGATAGTTATGTCATTTTAATGTGCCCACCAGGGTCCCTCAGATATCCAATTAAGCCTTGAGTGGTATCACTGAATGAGAGAGGCAATGCAGATGCTCAGTCTTGAGATAGTTCCTCCAGCTGGCTTATTAAATCCAGAGACCTGATATGCTTTTTATAAAATCATTTTCAATACCATCTCCATTCATGGGGAAGTTAGAGATCTCAGTGCAAACTGAGTTACAGGATAATAGACTCTGAAAACATGTATTAAGCCCAAACTTTGGCCTCACCCTGTGTGGTAAGATGCAGTAGACAAGGCCTGCCTTTGCTGGGAAATGCTCAGATTTCTAGAATGGATGGTGAGGCTTCTGTCTGACTAAGCAAGTCAGGACATCCCAGCAAACAGCTTCCACGGACAACTCCACTCCCCAGCCACAAGGACCAGGGGATCTATACCAGGAGTGACGGCAGACAACCTATGCTAGGCCCTCCTGGCCAGAACAAACAGCCACTGTTAAGAGCACAGAACAAAGCAGTGCTTTTCAAAAAGCTAAGCTCAGTTAAAAGAGCTAAATTATGTTGAATACAGTTATCTTTAACCCAGATCTTCTGCTTCTGAGATTTTGGCAAAATTAAAAGTACCAGCACAGAGAGATGTCCAAGAATGTTTAATGTGGTATTTTTATAATAGTAAAAAACTGAAAACTCATGAATATCTCAATAGGACAATGTGAATAAATTATGGCGTATTCATGCTCTCGATGAGGGCACATATCTTATATATATATATTTGTACATATTGATGTGTATATATCTCATATACACTTGTACACAGATATATATCCTACACACATATTATACATATATAAAAGCTATAGAATAATACTCTATAAATAAAACAAACCAACCTATAGGATACATATATAATTATGTTTATGCATTTTCACTAAGCAAAATTAAATATATGGAAGAATATACTAGTTTGGCAGCAGTTCTAACAGAGATAGCAGATGCCAATTGGCAGGGGAATGCTATCAATATTACTGTCCATACTCTTGTACTTTCACTGTTACAAAGAACATGTCATGTTCATAATTTAAATAATAGAAGTAAAACAGCAGAGAGCAAGCCACGGTCACAAAGGCTCGCATTTCAGTGGTGGCCCTGTTCCTGGTTTGGCGCACAGAGCATCAGCTGGGGATAGCAGTACCTCAGGACACTGTCCCAGGCTCTAACAGGCCCGACTTCTTTCTGGGTAAGTCATGAAGAAAAACAGTTTAGTTTGAATCAAGAAAAAAATTAGGGCTGGGGATTTAGCTCAGTAGTTCCAGCATCTGACTGGCAAGTGCAAAGTCCTGAGTTCAATTCCTGGTACCACATACCACAGTGCTGGACGTGGTGGCTCACGCCTGCACACTCAGGAGGCAGAGACAGGAGGATTGCTGTGAGTTCAAGGCTGGCCTGAGATACACAGTGATTTCAGGGCCAGTCTGAACTACAAAGTGAGAGCGGGTCTCAAAAATAAATAAACAAATAAATAAACAATTACACAGTATATCTTAAAGACTACTTAAAGGTTCCTATTTAATAAAGCTTTAATATTTTTCAGGGGAAGTTTTTTCAAAATCTGCTTTGTAGGCTTTGTCCAGAAATTATGTATTGTAAAATAATACTTTTTCATATCATTATTTTTCAAAGCTATTGGCTTATCCTCAGCCTTCATAAAACACAAAAAAATTAATGGGATACTCACAAGTATCCTTGTTCCCTGAACTTTACATTTATTCTTTATCTTGAATAATTCAAATTAATCCAATTTACCATGGACTAGAGCAATATGCTTTGAAAAATATGTAATAAATAAAAAGCAAAATACTATTATTATTATTTTAATAACTAAAATATAATATCATTAAGACTGTATGTTCACACTTTAAAACAGATGATGACCTATAATGAAATAATTGATCTGTTGTTTTATTAAAACCCAAGGAGCAAATCCAAAAAAACCTCTTGAAAGCTAAGGTGTACTGCACATAATGAACAGAAGATGGAGCTATTTAATCTGCTGTACAAAATAATTTTTCAGGACCTGTACTTAACTCTACAAGGTCTGAGATGATAATGTGGCAATAGCTGAACCCTCAAAGCAGGAAATGTGATTTTACAATTGATAAACACCCAAGTAGCTTTCCTGTGTTATATATACTATATGCAGGAAGTTCATGCGTAATACTGTGAATTTAGTGGTGACGAAGAGCATGAAGAGATCAATCTCTGATGCCATATCCTGACCCCTGATTCGTGACCCTCCACATAATGGCACAGAAGGGATGTACTGACTGGCACAGAAGGGATATACTGACTGGCACAAAAGGAATGTACTGACTGGCACAGAAGGGATGTACTGACTGGCTGACCCACTAGACCAATGACAAAGGCAGGGAATGAGGTGAGGAGCAGGTGGGCCAACGCTGGAAAGGAGGGGAGCCAGCTTCTCCTAGTCCATAGCCAAACCTACAAAAGCTCAGTCAGTGTGTATCTTCTGATCAAGTGCAGGTCAGCCTGGTCCCTGTCTTAGTCTTGGCCTCTGAGATTTCAGCAGTTACATTTTATATGTGACAGTGAGAGACCCCAGCCTGACATCATTAGGAATGACGATACAGGTTGATCTCGGTGGGAGGAAGGTTGCAATACACCCTAACATGGGTTGTCACATGACAGCCCTTTTATCTTGCTCCGTGTGTAACGGGTTAAAACAACAACCATATTTGTCGGACACATATGAAAATCTGAGATGACTTCATTCTTCGCAACTACTGCCTACAACTGAGTAGCTCAAAATATTCCTTTCTCATTCGCTGGAGACAGCTTAAGTCAATTTCATATGCAGATGGACATTTTCATCCATCCTAACTCAAAATTCCACCCCATACAGGCTGCAAAACAATGTTTTTCCCTCCCCACCGTGAGCACTTCTCTGCGGGGCATTCTCCCTCTTCTCCTTCTGCCATCTGTGTAGTGGAGGGCAGGGTGGCAGGAATCGAGAGAATGTGGGAAAGTAAGCAGCCTTTTGGAAAGCCAGGCAAGGTGGCAACTCCCTCTTCATTGGCCGTCACCTCCTTCCTGGTTACCATCAGCTGATCATCTTTCCCTCCAAGTGCAGAATCTCCCAGATGTAAACGTGTTCTGAGAGGCAAGGCGCTCACATCTCACTGGCATGGAGAATGCACCTTGGCATGAGTCCCTGCCATTCCCTCACCATCTCTTGCCATGATGCACCCACCAGAACTCCTAGTGCTTAAGTCTTCTTAGAAAGCTCTGGCAAGATGGTGCAGGTCTAACTGACCCACAAGAAATATCCCTATCTTCGCCCTGTCAAAGAGCAGCAATGCCAACCCCACTGGCACTACACACTACCATCTCTTGTATTCTCTTTCTTCTGGTTGCCAAGATGGCCGTCAGCAAGTCTGATGTTCATCTCATGAGAAAATTAGATCTGAGAGTCCCTCTTCTAGGTAGAACAGTCTTCACTACTGTATTTCCAAACGCTATCCTCAAAGGATTCAGGGAGTAGACACTATCTGATCACCAATTCCAACAAACAAGAAAAAGCCATGTAACAGCCTATTGCACAATAAAGTCTCACTGACAGGTGAAACTAGAGGCCGTATCATAAGATGATCTTTGGAGACAAATAAGACCGAATGTCCGCTGAAGCTGGTACTTTGTCCACCTAGCCCTTTCCTTTCACATCTTAACACCTTCTCATAGCGAATCGTACTCCAAGCACAGCCCAGGGCTTCCTTGTTCCTCTGGCCCTGGCCTCACCTTGAACCTGTCCAGAGTCTGGCCTTGCTGGGTGTGTGCTTGGCTCAGAAGTGGCAAGTGTCCTGAGCCTCATGGTGGGGAATAAGTTTCTGCTGGAGATTGCTTGTGAACAGAAAAGCTGTCACATCGCACACAACACTGGCCTTGGCGTCAGTAGCCTAGATCGAAAGTTGAGCTCTGCCTCGAACTGTGGGATCTTGAGGATACTTAACCTCTCCAAACATAAGCCTTTATCCGTGAAAAATCAAAACAAAAACCTTCTACTTGGCAAGATTCTTGTTAAGAACAAAATTTTAAAAATATTTGACATTTTTAAAAGCTCAGAAAAACCCTAGAACATCTGATAATCTCATGAACAAGGTGGAGATAAAATGAGTTAACCTTCATTTCGCAATTCAACAAGTATGGCATCAGTATTTTCATATTTTCTTTTTCTTTCCTTTTTGTATGGGGGAAAGGGGTGTCAGGGCTCAAATCCAGGGGTGCTCTACCAACTGAGCAATGTCCTTACTTCTTTTTCTGGGGGCAGTTTTGCTAAGTTGCTTGGGCTGGCTTCCAACTTGTCATCTTCCTGCCTCAGCCTTCCAAGTAGTTGGGACTATAGATGTGAACAGCTTCACACCAAACTCTAGCAATAACATAAGGCCTCAGGGACAAAGCTTTTTTGAAGGGAAACTCAACACACACTTGAGGACCTCATGCCTTAGCCTCCCATTACTGTGACATCGATAGACCGTTAGAGGTTTCATGTGAAGAGGCAGCTCTGGAAGCTCTCGTGGGGCTGGCGTTGTTTAAAGGACAAGAATCGTCAGGCTGCCTCCTTACTTTTTGCAGTTAGACCTGGGAAGTGCCTGTCTGCTACTGTCCACGCTTTCTATGGCCTACATCCACTTAGTTTCCCAGTTACCAAGGAAGCCTAACACACTCTGGGAGCAAAAGTCAACATGCATGATCTTTACAGGAATGAAAGCTTAAAGCAAACAGTTTAAAAACCATGTGAAGTGCATGTGCGTGGATAAATACGAGAAGAGGGCCGCCAATTTTCTTTAATGGATCGGTGTCAAACTCCTTATCACTGAGAGTAAACACACTAAGTGCTAAAGAGCTAAATATACCCTTCAAATCAAATCCTTCGGGTTAATTTGTTTTAAATGTGGAATATGCCTGGCTTCCAGCTGCCACCTTCTAGGGATGGCTTACAATACACAGTACCCACTTGGATCACTGGCTCTGAAATTAGAAAATCAATCTATTTGGTTTTATTTAAAGCTGGAAAAATTGGACAGGAAAAAGGCTTTCCAGTCTCAGTAAAATCTCTGTCTTTTCTTCCTTTCCCTTTTCATCTGGTCTTCAGTGTATTTATCTAAGAAGTAGGCACACATTCAGTCATCTGTAATATTAGTAAATTCAGAACATCCCGCCTGACTTACAGCAAAGATGTAAGGAAGACAAGGGAAAGCAATCGGGGTTTGAAGGGAGTTAAAAAGGCATAAGCCAGAGGAAAAGGCACAAGTTAAGAAAGAATAGTAAAAGTCAGAGATTTTCCAATATTTTTCCAGTAAAAATCTTCAAGCAGAAAAGCTGCTTTTGTTCTTAGGTTAAAGTTTTATCTGTGTGCTTTGAGTATTTATTTAAAAGGAAGGGACAATTTACACAGAAATGAAATCCAGCCCTAATATCTACTTCATTACTGATCTTCTTGCTCACTCACTGATTGGGAAGCTGGGAGTAACCCCGTCCTCACCACTGCACTTGCATCTCCCCTGCAGTGTTCTTGTACCAGAAGGGCTTGGGACTCCTCCGAGGTCAAGTGCATCAGCAGGACACTGATCTTCTCCTAGGAAAATACCACATTCTGGACACGCACCACTGGGTTTGGTGAAATGAGACAGAGAGCAGTGAAAATGACCAGGGTCTGAGTCTACACAGACACGGCATCCAGTTCTTTAATGCTAATAGGTGCAGACTGTAAGTGCAGTGGGCTCTTGAGTTACAACCAGCCTGATATGTGAACAATTGGGGTGACGACTGGAATTCTATGTTTTAACTTACGAACCAAGTCTTGAGTTACAACCCAAATGCTAACCGCTTGTGTTTCCGGATGGTCTCACATACAGATTTAACCCTGGAAGGAGCGTCACAACAGCCTTTCCTGTGTGCGGTAAACTGGCACATCCTGGGCCAGTGTCTCAGCCTGTAACATACAAGAGACTCAAGGCTGCCTAGAAGAGCCTGAGCCTTCAACTGATCAACTCGAGACACAACCAGCCCTGGAGAATGAACTGAGTTCCTAAGTTGAGGGTCCACTGTATATATAGCACATGTATTATTTCACAACTTGTTTGCTTAACATTACGCTTTATACATCTCTCCGAACCACCGGCATCGGTCACCACAAGTGGAATGTGAGGAAGTGGAGCGAAACGCCTCTCGTAGCCAGCCCGGCTGGGCTCCACAGGACACTTCTCATTGTCAGGGCAGGGGGAGGGGTTTCTGAAACACGGCCAGTAATAACCGGGTGAACTGAGAAGAGCAGTTGCTAAATTTAAACCATCCGCATTTACTGTGCTCAGCGGTGTTGTAAGGAGGAAGGATATAAAATACACTTGACTCAGTCCACCCTTCAGAGCTGAGGGCTTCCAGCCCATCAGAGTGCCTGAGTCCCCGTGATTCTGAGAAGCAGCAAGAGCCATGTGGCAGTGAGTCCATTAGGCCGGACACCAGCTTCAGGACCGAGACATGTGCTGGAATGGTGACGCTTACCTTAGGTCGCGTGTCCACCACGAAAATGAAGTCACTTCCTGGATTGGCTTTCCTGATGGCCTGGAGCATCTGCTCATCCTCCAGGCACCGGGCACTGAAACCAGACAGGGGCTGGCTGCTCCTGCAGATGGAGGCCTGGGGGAGGGGGAGCACAGCAACACAGCACTGTCAGGCAACGGCGGCCCGTGGAGACCCCTGGGGTGTCTCTGGAACAAAGAGTCCTCAGTCACCTCCGCCCCACACCAGCTTATGAAAATATGACAATGCTTTCTGGCAACTGCAATTTGTTTATTTTTAATTCAGGCCAAAGAAACCACCACATAGGCAAGCAGTACAGAAACTCCCTCTGTTAAGCTTCTAGGAATGTGAAAGATGTTTAGATAGGATTCACATTATGAAATTTAAAGCTACTTAAATAACCTACCTTCCTTTTCATTGATATTGTTTCATTTTTCTGCAGCAAGTAGAAATGCAACATTAATAACTATTCTCCTAAAACTTACGGGATACTATGAGTGGCAAAAGTAGGAAAAAAATATTTTTAATTCCTTTCATAATATTTTTCAATAGCCTAGTCTTGAGAGAAATTTGTTCATTTTTATAATTTAGTAAATAAACTATTTCAGTTAGATATTCAAAAATATCACTCCGCTTTTCAATCTATGTTTGACATCATATATATATATGTATGTATATTTAAAATTTCTTTGGAGTTTTTTCTATTTGCATTTTTATTAGTACATGTGTGCAGTACATAATGATTACATTTTTCGTGGGGATTAGTACATGTACATAACACATATTAATTCTCTTGTCATTCAACTAACCTATTTATTTTTAAAAGTTATTTTCCCTTTATTGAATTTACTGGTACATTTTAGGTTTACATTATGATCACATTCATCACTGAGTTGTATCTGTACATGACATATCTTGATTCTTATTTTTTCCCCTTCCTTTGCCCTCCCTTCCACCCCTCACTCCCTGTATATAAAAGCTTTGTTTCTTCTTTATTTTTACCATTAAATTTTTTCTTTCCCTTCTTAGCTTTTCCTTACCCCCTCCCCATTCCCCTTTCCCTTTGTCTTCCTATTTCACAATACCTACCACACATTCTAGACCTCATTTACACCTTCTGTTTGTCAAACTAGAGAAATGATACAGTATGTACACATCTGTGTCCATGTAGTTCAATTATGAGTATGGCCTCAAAGTGCATCCATTTAAGTATAAATGAGTATAATTTATCATGTTTAATGCCTGGGTAATATTCCATTTTTTATATTTTTAAAAAAACCCACATCTTCCTTATTGAGTCTCCAGTTAATGGGCATTTGGGCTTTTTCCAAGATTTGTTTTTTTTGAGGCAGGGTCTTGCTTTTGTAATTCAGGCTGGCCCTGAGCTTACTGTGTAGCCCAGGTGATCCTCAAACTCACAGAAATCCTCCTGCCTCTGCCTCCTGAGTGCTGGGATTACAGGCATGAACCACCACATCTGGCACTGCGGTATGTGGTATTGATTGCTGGTGGGCGTGAGTTATCACGCCTGGTATTGTGGTTTGTGGTTACCAGGGATTGAACTAGTGACCTTGTAATTACAAGGCAGGTGTCAGAGTCACTCAGCTAAATCCCCAGCTCCCTGTTTCCAAGATTTAACTATTACAAACTGTGCTGCTGTAAACATGTGCACATATGTCACTGTGGTATGATGCTTTTAATCTTTCATAAATATACATAGCATAGAAATAGCAGGATCAAATGGGATCTCTAATCCTAGTATTTTAAGGAATCACCATACTGAGCTCTACAGTGGTTGCACCAGTCTACACTCACATAAACAGTGGAGAAGTGTTCTTTTCTTCCCAGAATCCCGCCAGTATTTGTTGTTGGCTGATTTCTTGAGAGCAGCCATTCTTTCTGGAGTAAGATATAATCTCAGTGTCTTTTTAATTCTTTCAGGTATATCCCTAGAAGGGGAATAGATTGGAGGTCAAATGGGACCTCCAATCCTAGTTTTATGAGGAATCCCCACATTGATCTCCGCAGTGTGGTAACAATCTACATTCTTACCAACAGTGGAGAAAGGTTCCTGCCTCCCCACAGCCTCACCAGCATTTGTTACTGGTTAATTTCACAATAGCAGCCATTCTTTGTGGAGTGAGAAGGAATCTGAGTCGTTTTCATCTGCATCTCTTGAATGACTGTAATGTTTAGCATTTCTTCATATGCTTCTTAGCTGCTTTTACTTCTTCCTCTGAGAAGTGTCTGTTCATTTCAGATGCCCATTTTTGAACTGGGCGTATCTTTAAATTTGGGGGGGGGGTGATTTTTTTAAGCTCTTTATATATTCTAGATGGTAGCCCTTTATCTGAGGAAGAGGAGGTAAGAATTTGTTCCCATATTATTGGTTATCTTTCCACTCTGCCAGTGCTTTCTTTTGTTGTGCAGAAGCTTTTTAATAGGATGAGATCCCACTTGTTGATTTCTTCTGCCAGTTCTCATGCTATAGAGGTTTTGTTCATTAAGTCTTTCCTTAAGCCAATGTCGCCAAGAGTTTTACCTAACCTGTTCTGTGCAGGTTTAGTGTTTCTGTTTTAATATTTAGGTCTATAATCCACCCAGATTTTAGTTTAGTACACAGTGAAAGAGAGGTCTAGCTTTAGCAGGCAAAGATTACTCTTATTCCTCCATATTTGTTTTCTTATATTCACAGAAACAGCAGAGAAATAGCAGGATCAAATGGGACCTCTAATCCTAGTTTAGATGTTTCTATGGCTACCCAATGATATACTTTCTCCCCTGCCCTGTGCAGTTCTGATGAAGAGGATGTGAGCAAAAGCGTCACACACCAATCTCCTGCTGCATTCTTCCTTGTGCTTGAGGCAGGTGCCAGAACCACTGAGTGAAATCCTCAGCTCCTCTTGGTGCCTTCTTCAAAAGACTGCAAGTCCACTTCCTTCACCTGCAGCCAGGAGTATAGAGGCGACAGCTGCTGCTCAAGCCACCTCTTGTCCCATGCAGCTGTGGGCCAAGCCCTAGGGATGTTAACAAGGTAGCATGGCTTCGGTCCCCAAGGGCTAGATGACACACCACCAGAACACCAGGCCTGGACCACTCACCTTCACTGCCATGAGAGAAAACTTAGCTCTAGCTTATCGAGGCTGATGTCACTTAAGCTCCCGATAAGTTATAGACAATCCTAATTCTAGTTTTTACAAATAGTATTTGTAATATTAGTAATAAAAATTATTTTTACAGACAATGTTTAAAAATAAAGCCCCATAAATAAAAATTTCTTGCCGGGCATGGTGGCTCACACCTGTAATCCCAGCACTCGGGAGGCACAGGTAGGAGGATTGCTGTGATGTGAGTTGGAGGCTGAGCTCAGGGCCAGCCTGAACTACAAAGCAAGACCCTGTCTCAAAAAACCTAAAAAAAATAAAATAAATAAAAAATAAAAATAATTTAAAAAATAAATAAAAATTTACTATACTGAGGATATTCAAAACATGATTATCTAAGAAATAGATAGCACAGGCTTGAGGGCTTTCTAAAATAAGCATGCAGAAGAATGGCTAGCACTGTCAAAACACTCAGTGGGCCTCCCCAGGGGGCCTCTGAGAAGCTGGGTTTACGCAGTGATTAAGTTCAGGTATTGATAGAATCTGTCCTTTTATTTGATTACTAAATACACACAGAAAGTCAATTTCTGTGCGTCAGAAGGACTGAAGCACATTTGGACTGCATCGCACCTGTACAGGAGCACGCACACACCTTCAAGAATTTGAACCCACAAACATAACACAGAGCAGAAGCATCTAGGAAATGCATATTTGTGATAACACAGAAAAGCAAAGTGTAAAACAAAAGCATGCCTCGGGACTTACGTGGTTATCTTTAGAGTAGTACGAAAGGGCAGGAAATCGTCGTCTACTCCGGAATTTGGAACTTCCCACTATGATGTGTGCTGTGGCTGATTTGGGAACGTACAGTTCAGTGGGGTAAGAGTCACAAACCTATCACCAGAAAATACAAAAGGTTTTTAGGCAACTGTTTTCCAAATTCCATTTCACCATACTTACAGGTTGCATATTTTTTTCTCAACTAGGTCACAAAAGAGGCTATTTCATGGAAACTCAAAGCCACTTTAGAGAAATGCGGTGTTGTTGATTCTCCCTAGCGATTCTGAAGGAACACAAAACACCCAGAGTGTCCTTTCTCTGTGCACTGTCCCCTCTCTCCAAGGGCTCTTTATGTGAGGTAAGACAGTAACAAGTGAGCATTCCTTTCACCAAAAAGAAACAAACTAATTTTGCCCCCTGGAAGCTGAGAAAAATTTAGCTGCTTGTATCTGACTGAAAGATAGTCTGACTCAGGGGACAGTTTTCCTAAGATGTGAACATAGTCACTAAGTCATCAGGTCACACAGTGCACATTCCCCCGACCTGCCCAGAACCTGTGCCTGGCCTTTTCTAACCAACCTCATCTGTCTTCCAGGCAACCCAAGCTTGCTCCCTCGGGAAGCCTCCGCTCTGGTCCATCAGGTGCATGCTGCAGGTTTCTAGATCCGATCTGCTAATGAACCCCATGATATACTACAACAGCTTTATCTGTGATTTTTAGGTGCTGATTTCACAAGTGGTAAGAAATGGTTTGTTCTCTCTGGCAGCACTTACCACAGTAGAAACTCTGTTGCCTTGTAATTTAGAAAGAGATCAGTAGTTTGGTACCTGGTTCTAATTTAGCACCGTTATGACCCTGAGAAAGCCACACCCTCCGAGCACTTTGGGTTCTTATCTCTAAAAGTGATAGGACTGCAAGGCTGTCTCAAAGGTCTGACAGAAGAATGGCACTCCTGACAAAGTAAGTCAATTACAGCCAGAAGAAATGACAGTGGCAGTGATAGTCACAGTCGATGCTGCTGCTCAACCCACATTTGGCTTTCATACCAATAGATCTTTGTGCAACATGAGGATGGCAGTTTCCCGGGCTTTAAGTGACTGTTTATTTCTTGGAAGTCAGGGATCTTCCTACAAACATCAAGAGGCCTTAAATAAGTGCAGCGGTGGGGAAAATACTTGATGTACTCTCTCGACATCCTCTCAAAAGTACTTGAGAACTCTCTCACCATCCTCCCACCCTTATACTCTGGACAATGGGACCTGTGGTAAGAGCTCTCGATGCTGGGCGTGGTGGCTCACGCCTGTAATCCCAGCACTCAGGAGGCAGAGGCAGAAGGATTGCCGTGATGTGAGTTTGAGGCTCCGCTCAGGGCCAGCCTGAACCACAAAGTGAGACCCTGTCTCAAAAAAAAAAAATTAAAAAAAAGAGCTCTCCGCCTCCTGGGTTCCCATCAGTTACTCTCACCTGTCTCACCCATCTTTGTCCCCAGGGTGGTAACAAACACGATGGAGCAGGAGAAAAAGGATCTCAGAAGGGGTTCCCAACCCAAAGTATTGTATAATTTCAGGATTTTACCAAAAACATGTTGGGAAAGAACACTATCACTGAGTTTCTCGTAGGCTATGCACTGACCTGCTAGAGGAAAATCCTTACCAAGAACAGATGGCGACCCTCAGACCCAGAGAGCAGGAAGGACTGCAGGACGCCACTCCACCCCCACACTGACCTGAGGTCTGACCCATCTGCCATTTGCCAGCTGGAACCCTACTGCATATACACACCTGCTTATCCCAGCTTCCAGAGATGGAGTCATGGCACTAGAGTGGTATTTTCTTAAAGTAACAGTTTTTAAAAGAAAATATAATTTTGAGTAAGGAAGGAATTACAAGGTTTTATGATTAAATGAAGTAAGAGTAATAGGCAGTATTTCACAACAAACTTATTACACACAGCTTCTAAATATAAACGGGAGACTAGGAGATGCTAGAACGCCTGCCAGTCTTCTGCGAGTCTCCCATAGCCAGAAAATGTCTGGCCTGACTCAGGTTATGGCATTGTGGGGAATGGAGCTGGAACAGGCCTCAGGGAGAAGACAAAAACCGAGGAGCTGTTCTCTCCTCAGCTTGACTTGGTGTGTGCTCTTATCTGTGCTCCCTTGACCCTCTTTCTTCATGTAGCGGCAGACAGCACAGCCCCTTGCCTTCTGAAATAGCCAGAGCTCTCATCCTCCAGAGAAGGCTGAGCACATGTCAGGGGCAAGAATGCAGAACTGCAGGCAGTCATCTGCGGTGGTCAGATGTGGGTGGGCTGTCATGGTCCTCCCCCCAGGGACGCAACACCACGTACCAGGATTCCTGCATGCCTGAGTCCAGGGGAAAACTGTGGGCCAGGGCTTCTGAGCATCATGGGTCGGGGCTTTGTCGAATTTATACATGGAAAGCATCTCTGTAAAAACTCTGACCTACCATGCCAATGAACTCAGTTCAAAATACAACTTTTATGGGGCTAAAAAAATGAAATTTCATCCCCCTTTCAATAAAGCAGACAGCACTCTGAAGTACAAATTATATAACAAATCACAATCCTACAACGAAAGCTGCAAACAATTAAAACAGGATATAAACAAATGAAAAGATATCCTATGTTCATGATGTAGAAAACTTAATATTATTAAGATATCCGCACTGCCACCCAGGTGGTACAATCCTACAGATCGTGGCAATATTTATGAAAATTGTAATGATATTTTTTTTACAGAAATGAAAGTCACCTTCCTAAAATTTATATGAATTAACAATTTTTTAAAAAGAACAGAGGACTCATACTTCATAATTCCAAAGCGTACTACAAGGCCATACATATTTTACAGGTTTCAAACAGTATGATATACTGTATTTTGTATGGTATACAAAAAAGACAAACAGATAATGAATCAGAGAATCCAGAAATAAACACGTTGTATTGTCAAACGATCTTTTCCAAGGTTGTGAAGACCAATCTGGGCAAAGGACAGTCTCTTCAATAAACGGTACCAGGAAAAATGGATATACAAATATAAAAAAATGAAGGGAAACCCTTATACAATATCCACAATTAAGTCAAAATGGAAAATTCAAGACTTAATGTTAAACCCAAAATGGCAGAGCTCCTATAAAGGAAAAAGGTTTGTGACATCAGTCTTGGCATCTCCTATGTATACAACAGATCAACAGCACAAAGAGTAAATGAAAAAAATAAGATAAATGAGACTATGTAACACTTAAATTTTGTGCACAGGACATAATTACAAGAATGTAAAGACAGCCTATGGAATGGTAAGAAATATTTGCCAATCAGATATTTCCCATGGAAGTTATTATCTAGAACATATGATAAATGCCTACAACTCCAAAATAACAAGTTAAATGACCTGACTAAAAATAGGCAAAGGACTTGAACAGAAATTTCTTCAAAGAAGATGCACATACAGTCAACATACACAAAACAATGTCCAATATCACTAGTCATTATGGAAATGAAACCTCAAATTATAATGGGGTATCAATTATTAAGCTGGTGACCCCTAAATTAAACACAAAATAAGAATTACTGGTTTGGATGCAGAGAAACTGGAACCCTTCTGCACTGTTGGTGGGACTGTAAAATAATGGGACTACTAGAAAACAGTATGAAGTGCCTTTAAAAAATTAAAAACAAAACTGCTGTGTAATACAACAGCCTCATTTCTGGGTGGCTAACCGAAAGACTTAGCACAGTCTCAGAGAGAAACTTGAAAAACTTTTTGACAATGGTACTATTCATAACAGCCATGAGCTGAAAGCGATGTAAATGTCCTCTGACAAAGGAAGGAACAAACAAAAAGTGGTACACCAAAACACTGGTCTTTATCCTTAAAAAGGAAGGGTCACATGCTATAACACAGAGGCACCTGAGGACATTATGCTAAGTGACAAAAGCCAGACACAGACGAAATATACTGTATGACTGCACTTAAAGGAAGTATCTAAAATGGTTAAGTTCATAGATACAGGAAGTAGACTGATGATTGTCAGGGATGGGAGGCAGGGAGGGTGAGGAGTTGTATTTCTGTGGATGAAAAGAAAAAGTGTTCAAAAGGGAAAGGGATCTGGGTGGGCAGGACAAAAGAAAAAAATGGAAAGTAAAGAAAAAATAGAAACAAAGTTTATGTTTACAGAGGACAGGGGAATAAAGAGATGGTGACAGGAATCGGAAAAAGTAAGAATTAAGATATATCAGGTACAGGTACAAATTCTCAATGAGGAAAGTGCTACGTTCCACATAAAATGTATCAATAAACTCAAAAAATTTTAAAAAAAGTTCTAGTGATCTGTTGCACAACCCAGGTGCATATACTGATTCTAATAAACTATACATTTAAAAAGGCTGTTGTTTTTGCAACAAACTTACAGAACTGTAGATAAATTCGGAATAATCCACCAAATAGTGCAATTTATGTCACTAAATGTTAAGCTCTTCAATACACCACCCAAGACTTTATCTTGTTTTGAGAATCAAAAAAGAAAATTCAAAGAGAATAGGAAAAGTTTACAAAAGTAAAAAGACCTGTTTTCTTCTGAATTTTGTGTTTTTCTTCAAAGTTTTCTGGTCCTTCTGACTCCGTATTTAGTTGTTAATGAAAAAACTTTGTATGTTAATGATTGGGTTTTCTGTGAATAAAGAAACTGAATCTTTGTCTTGCACTGAATAAATCAGCCTGCTAGAAACGCACACATGTTTCTGTGGAGTACTGCCCAAAGAAATCTTTTTGATAAGCTTTTACTGATTCTTTCCTATATTCCAGGCATTATTCTTAGCCACTGGAGCAGAAATGAGTAACACATATTTTGGCCCTGAAAACTTTACATTCCCAGAACAACTGATCTTTACTGACTAGTTTTAACTTTCCAGTAAACACCTTTTCCGAGGCAGGTCACTGTCCGCCAGAGGTGCTATCCCAGGAGCAAGTCAGACTTCTGTACTCAGTGAAGACTAATCACTCAATCAAGCATGTTGTAGTAAGTTTGTTACCAGAAACTGAACTACATTTACTCAAATGTGTATATATAAATAATTTATATATAAATAAAATAATGTGTAAAACATACCTTTAGAAAAATGAAGTAAACTTCAAGCTTTAATAAAATCACTGGTTTGGGTTAAACTTTAAAATTCTATTTCAAGAGAGCTAAGTAGTTTAACTCAGGAAGGAAGGTCAATTCTTTTATTCAAATCTGACTTTCATGGTTAGATATTATACTGGTCTGCTTCCTTGTTGCTGGGACAAAATGACATCAGAAACAGAGAAGCTGACTCTGCCTCGTGGGTTCAGAGGTTACAGTGTCATCATCTGGCTGCAAGGCAGCAGGGAGTGCTGGGGGAAAGCTGCTCACCCGAGCAGTCAGGAAGCAGACAGAGACCAAGCAGAAAGGGCCAACTACAAGAATACAACCCGCTTCCAGCTCACACGTCGGCAGCCTGTCCCCTTCAACCAGGCCCCGACTCTTAACAGCAGAGGACACTAGGATCTGTCAAGGGATGAATACATTGATGAGTACGATGCCCCCAGGATCCAATCACCCTCCAAAAGCCTCACCTCTGAACACCAGAGTCTTCTGGTGGACATACTTGACCTAAACTGTAAGAAATCCTAGATTAGGAAGATTATCCTATGTGCCATAAATAATGTCATAATAATGACAGAAATAAAATAATAGTTCTATGGGCTGCCTATGACCATACAGCAGAAAAATGGCATAATTCTGGAATGAAAATTTTTATATTTGATGTCAAGTGTCATTTTCCATCACTGGCAATAGTTTTCTTCTCCATCATATGACACCACTTGTCCCAATTACTTCAAAGGATTTGAGAAACTTATAAAATAACTTATAACAGAAGACAGAGTACACATTTCTCAACTATGAGATTAAAATCACAAGGAATGGATTATGATGAAAACTGACCAAGAAATTTTCTTCAAGAACACAACTTTTTGTGAAATAAGAAAATGTTCAAAAGGAAAAGGGAAAGGGGAGGTATGGGTAAGTACAGAAGGCAAGAAAAAATTTATGATTAAAAAAAAGGAAACAAAGCTTATATATATGGGGGCAGGGGTTGTACGGAAGGCAGACGAATGGGAAAAAAACAGAACCAAGATGTGTCACGTACTGTACAAACCCTCAGTGCTGAATGTTATCATAATGTATATATAAAATGTACCAATGAAACACTTCTCTATTCTAAAAAATGAATACAACTTTTATTCTGATTCTAAATTGGTAATAAATAAGAACACATCATCCTCTTCTTTACTAATATTTACAAAATCAGAATATCTCCCGTGTTTTTACATTCTAGGTCTCAGCAGTTTGATCGTTTTAATGGTCAGCTTTGTTTTGCTGTCCATTACTACAGAAAAGAAATGCTGCACAACATGTTTTGCAATCTGGATGACAAGGACTCAAGTGACTGTGACTCATGACTGTGGTGCAAATGCTAGAAGGAAATCGCATCAAAAATAAAAAGAACCTGTATTTCCAAGAAAATATTGTTCCACTAGATTTGACTCAGCTTCTTTTTCTTCTTTCCCCAGGGGTATGTCATTTAAAAAAATATATTAAATTTGCTTTATTAAACTTGAATTTCTCTTCCTTTCAAGATGAAAAAAAATTCAGTATAAAGATTGGTATTAGCATAACGAACTACTAATATATTATCAAGATACTTTACAATGACTAAGGCAATGATTGAAACTTAAGTATAATTACAAAGAAGAATCACTATCATGAGAATCTATTTGACTTCAAATAATCTGTCAGTTTAAGATATTCAGAACAACGAGGCAGAAGGCTCTCACAAGTCAGATAATAAGATGTATTATAAATCTACATAACTCATGATTAATAAAAACCTGGACTTGGCACAGTGTGTTCTGTTGTCATTTTTGTGGTACCAGGGATCAAACTCAGGCCTTTGTGCTTGCAAAGCAAGCATGGAGCCATGGAGCTAAATCCCCGGTTATAGTGTAAAATGTGGACAAAAGTCAGGCATGGTGCTAGATGCCTATAATCCCAGGTACTCAGGAGGCTGAGGCAGAAGGATCACAAATTCAAGGCTACACTGGGCAATGGGGCTGGGAATGTAGCTCAATAGTAGAATGCCCTGGGTCCAATCCCCAATATGAAAGGAAAAAAAAAAAAAAAGAGAGAGAGAGATAGGACAAATGTTAGTAAACAGATTGGTAGTTTTCACCTTCAACAACATGTTAAAATATAAAACATGATTTTTTAAAAAATCAACATTGAAATTGTGATGATTGAGACACTGTAGGTACCTTTCAATAGCTATGTACATAATAAAAGAATTATCTAGAATAAAGAGCTTCTACATAAGAAAATAATGAACAATCTCAGAACAGAAAAGCAACCATATGAAAAGCCAATTCAAAGAAAAATGAAAGTGAATGGCCAATAAACATAAGCATTACTTAGATAAGAAAAACTATTAAAAATATGCAGATAGGGAAAAATGAAGGAAAATCTAGGACACGAGAGACAACTTGTAATGTAGTGGTAGAGCACTTGCCAAATACACAAGGGTCTGGGTACCATCCCCAGCACTGCACAGAAAAATAAAACCCAGAAGAGTGCTAGGCGAATGGGATGGCAGGTATTCTGTTCCCCTCTCCCCCTTTTGTAAACTCTCCAGAAGGTTCTTACAATCCTTTTATTGCTTAAACATCTTAAGAATAGTGAGCACAATACTGATGTGTAAGCCCTCCATGGGGAAAGCATGGGGTTTACTGGCCATTCCTCCCCTATCTTCCTTCTTGCAAGTGCAGATGCATTTCCCCTAGTCTCTCCTGGAGCCTTCTGGTGACAGACCCTATGCACCAAGCAAGAGGCCAGGAGCACATGGTGAGCCAGTGCCAGATTTCCGTCAGAGTCTCTGACTTGCCCACTAATCACTCTCTGTGCTATAAAAAGACATGATGGCAGCTGAGAAGAATGTAAATTCTCACTTAGAGGGGTGAAATACTCTGTAGGCATCTATTAAGTCCATTTGTTGAAGAGTTTGGTTTAGTTCAAGCACTTCTTTATTGATTTTCTGTCCAGTTGATTTGTCTATTTGTGACAGTGGGGTATTGAAGTCCCCTACTATTATTGTATTGCTGCTTATCTGGCTTTTCATTTCCATTAATATTTGTTTTATATAGCTGGGTGCACCTGAGTTTGGGGCATAAATATTTAAGACAGTTATTTCTTTCTGTTGGATAGTTCCCTGTACGAGAATATAGTGACCTTCTTTGTCTCTTTTGATCAGTTTTGGTTTAAAATCTATTTTGTTTGCAAATAAGATAGCTACTCCTGCTTTTTTGCAGTTTCCTGTTGCATGGAGAATTGTATTCCATCCCTTTACTTTCAGTCTGTGGCTTTCTCTCTGGATTAGGTGTGTCTCCTGTATGCAGCAGATTGAAGGATTTTGCTTTTTGATCCATTCTGCCAGTCTGTGTCTCTTAATTGGTGCATTGAGACCACTGACATTAATAGTTATGACTGATATGGACAGATTTAGGGCTGTCATGATTTCCTGTTCTAGGCTCTTTTATTCTTTGATTTTGTTTTTGGTTTTTTTTTTTTTGTTGTTGCTGTTTTTCCCCATCAGTTTATTGTTTGGTTCAGTGGGATGACTTTGCTGGGTCTCCTGGGTTTATAAGTTTCATTTTTTTTCTCCAGGATATCCTTTAGGATATTTTGTAGTGCAGGTTTTGTATGCATGAAGTTTTTAAGATGTTCTTTGTCGTGAAAGTATTTTATTTCCCCCTCAATTTTCAGAGATAACTTTTAAGGGAAAATCAGCCTGGGTTGGAAGTTGTTGTCCTTTAAGGTTTGAAACACTTCACTCCAGGCTCTTCTTGCACTGAGTGTTTGGGTTGAGAAATCTGCTGTGACTCTGATGGGCTTCCCTCTGTAGGTAATTTTTTTCTTTTCCCTAGCTCCTTTTAATATTTCATTCTTTATTTTCATATCTGCAACTTTTATAATTATATGCCTAGGTGTGGATTTTTGTATATTTCGGCCCTGTGGAGTTCTGTATGCTTTGTGTATCTGGATGTCTAATTTTCTTTCTTTGTCTGTGAAGTTCTCCGCTATTATTTCTGTGAACAAATTTTTTATGTCTTTTGTATCGTCTCCTGCTTCCTCAGTAATTCCAATCAACCTTATGTTATTCTTCTTTGAATCATCTAGGAGCTGGTGAATAGATTTCTCATGGTCTTTTGTCTTTTTCCATAAATTATGTCTTTCCTGTTCATAGGCTGCAATCGTGTCCTCTAGATCTGAGATTTGGTCCTCTACAGTGCTTATTCTACTGCGTAAACTTTCATTTTCTTTTTTGATTGCCTGGGTTTCTACTTGTAGCTGCTTAAGAGGTTCCATTGCTTTTGCTATCTCCACTTCTATTAGATCCTTGATTTCCTCTTTGGCTTTATTAATCATGCCATTACCTGTGTCCAGTATCTCTGTTTTCATCTCAGAAATCAGTTTTGATTTCCATTGTATTAGGTCTTCTCTAGTTACCACCTCAGAGAGTCCTGGTGGCTGAGTTTCAGATTTCTCCATTTCCCTTCCCCTCATATTACCTTGGGGTGAGGATCTCTGCAATTGAGATTTTGAATTCTTCCTCATTTCTGAGCTTTTTTCCCTGCTGTTGTATTTGGCTTTATACTTGCCCAATTCTAAGCAATAACGACATGATGGGGGGGGTATTATGATCCCCAATTTGAAACTCAACTACAAAGCCACTGTGATAAAAATCGCATGGTACTGGCAAAGCAACAGACCGGAGGACCAGTGGAATAGATTAGAAGATCCAAAAACAACTCCAGACACACTAAGCTATCTCATTTTTGACAAAGGAGCCAAATACCCTCAGTGCAGGAAGGACAGCCTCTTTAACAAATGGTACTGGAAAAAGTGGACTTTAACCTGCCAAAGACTAAAGCTAGACCTAGCTCTTTCACCATGTACTAAAATAAATTCAAAATGGATTAGGAACCTAAATATTAAAACAGACACACTAAACGTGCTACAAAACAGGATACGTAAAACTCTTGAAGACATTGGTTTGGGGAAAGATTTCATGAACAAATCCCCCACAGCACAAGAACTGGTAAAAGAAATCGAGAAATAGGATTTGATCCTATTGAGAGGTTTCTCCACAGCAAAAGAAACCACCAGCAAAGCGAAAAGGCAACCAACATTATGGGAAAGAATCTTTACCAGCCGCCTCTCAAAGGGCTACTATCTAGAATATATAAAAGACTCAAAAAAAATCAATCCACCCAAATTTAAAGACCCAATTCAAAAATGGGCATCTGAAATGAACAGATACTTTTCAGAGGAAGAAGTAAGAGCAGCTAAGAAGCATATGAAGAAATGCTCAACATTATTAGTCATTCGAGAGATGCAGATGAAAACAACACTGAGATTTCATCTCACTCCACATAGAATGGCTGCCATTTCAGATTCAGCCAACAGCAAATGTTGGTGAGGATGCGGAGAAGGAACCCTTCTCCACTGCTGGTGGGAATGTAGACTCATACAACACCTGTGGAGAGCAGTTTGGAAATTCCTCAAAAAGCTAGGATTGGAGGCCCCATTTGACCCAGCCATCGCTCTGCTAGGTATATACATACAAAAATTAAAAGATTCATATCACAGTGACATATGTGCACCTATGTTTATAGCACCTCAGTTTGTGATTGCTAAATCTTGGAAACAACCCAAATGTACATCACCTGGAGACTGGATAAAAGAGCTGTGGTTCTTCTACACAATGGAGTATTACTCTGCCATAAAAATGATAAGTTTGAATCATTTATACTTAAATGGATGTACCTTGAGAACATCCTCATAAGTGAAATAAATAGGTCACAGATGTGTAAATATCGTACTTTTCTCTGGTCTGAGAAAATAAAGATATAAATGAGTTCTAGAATGTATGTTATATATTGTGAAATAGAAAACACTCAAAGTATAATGGAGTGAAGGGGGAAAAACAATGAGATTATAACAAAAAGAAAGGAAACAAAGTTTATGTATATGGGGGGTGAGGGTGGTAGGGTGGGTAGGGTTATGGGAAAAAATGAGAATTAAGTTGTGTCATATACTGGTACAAATTCTCATTGTTGAATGCATTCATGATGTATGTATGCAATGTACTAATAAAGATTTCAATTAAAAAAAAAAAAAGACATGATGGGAGAATGAGGCCCCAGCCAACTCTTCCATCAACTGCCTGGCCATAACTCCACTGGGCTTCGCGAGTCTGCAACTCCTAAAAAGTTACAGGAGTATAATGGGGGTGATCTCTAAAGTGCTCTTGCTGAAACTTCCTGATTGTAGGTATAGCTGGAAAATAAAGCCAGCAATGACTAAGGGAGTTGTGGAAATTCCACATGTAGATCTACAAAGATCAGCATCATTTGCAATAGATGAAAGTCTTGCTAAGATATAATTTTGATTTCACATGGATTAAGTGTTTGGAGGTCACCAAATGTATCCACTTACTCTGTAGTCTCTATTTACATCACTGAGCTGCCAAAAATTATTGGGGAGGCCCATTCGCTTGTATTCTTCACTGAGATCGATCAGCGTCCAACCTTGTTCTCTTTCTTCTTTATCCAGCTTGGGATTGAATGAAAAACAGTACAACTCCTCATATTTCACTGCAAGGAAGAGAAACATAAAGCCAAGTCAAACTAAGCCAAATCAGAACCAAATCTTGCATATAAATATATATATATTTCAAGTCCCAAGAAGCCATTCTAGACAGTGTAGACCTAAGCATTACTGAAGATAATAAAGTCCTTATTATGTTCTAGATTCAGTTCTAGAAAATGTATCAATCTACTTAGTGGACCCTGTGGTAGTCCTCATTTTACAAATAATAAATTGGAGGCAAGAGAAGGTTGAAGATCATTCTTCTTTCATACAAGTTATTATCCAGTTAAGAAAGTAGGAGCCTGGACTGGAGTGAGGCGAGCTGGCTGTGGACCATTAGCTCCTCACCACTCAACTCACAGCTCTCCCAAAGCAGAACGTTTCCTCCTCTTTCTGTACTTTCCTTGTACCACCCCCTCAGCATCCCGCCTCTCTCCCATAGTCTATCTCCTCGCAGACTGCCTAGGTTTCTCCTGTTTTCTCCTGGGCTTGCTGACAGCACTCAGTAGAGAGAATTTACTACTCCAGATATGGCTCTCTGGAGGCCTACAAAGGGTTTCACCACTACAAAAGACTAACAGGCAGGTGGCCTGAAAATCACAACGCCATTTCAAGCGTGTTCTGGTTGCAATGGAGATGAATCACCTACAAAGGAAAAAGTTATGGGTGACAGTATAAGTGCCAGATCTTCTTTATTATACATGTACTCTTTCTTATGAATAAGAAGGGACTCAGCTTAATAAATTATGGCCTATTTGAATCTCTCCTGATGTTATTATTCTGAGCTTCAAAACTTAGAATACTGACTACTGAGCCAGTACGATAATACACATAGTAAGAGCATGGACACACAAACACAGAGCAGATATTTTCAGTAAAAAGTGCTTCTTTGTCATCTTAGCTAACAGAGAGACCACACAGAAAACCGAGATCCTGCTCTGGGAACAGCTGGCTTGACACTCGATCTCTAAGTACCATTTTCATGACTCAGGCTTCTGTTACCATCATGTTAATCACAGCTGCAATTTATTTTTGATATCAGAGGGTCTCTTGAAAAAGCTTCAGTTCCCTTAGTGAAAGAACAGTTGGTCAGTATGGGGTAACAATGACAGTTAAACTCCTTTGTTAAATATGTACAAATAGTTTTAAAGGCGGGGGAAGAAAAATATTCCCTGACTACCCAAAATTCCGTGTGTGTGGTCTGATGCCTGCTCCTACTGGAAGAAGCAATGAAACTGAACCTAATCAAAGCAAGAATAACGTGTAATGGGCATTATGATGACCACTGTTGGACTGGACAACGTTATAGCAGATTGAAACTGATTACAGAATTTTCCCTTTTGGGGATGTTTTTAGGAAAAGAGTGATCAACTTTCAAGTTTAACTGAACTAAAATTCTACATGTGAGCAAAATAAACAAATAAAAATTCCTTTTTTTCAACCAAAGCTTACTCTTGTTAATATGGGCAGACATCTTACCCAGGAGCCAGCCCAGAAGCAGTCTGGGAACTACTTACTCCAAGAAATTAACAAATCCTAATAGCACAGGTGTAAATTTCACTGAATATTTCCCGTCTCATAATTTTCTGTTCCTCTCCCTCTTAATTCTTACAAAATTCATACTAGAATATTTTAGCAATGATCTGAGAGGCAAATTTTAAAAAAAATCTATGGCTAGGGAAATTTCTTCTGTCATGGTGTATAGACTTTCAAAGAATTACTGACAAATGATAGTTGTATATATTTTAAGAGGCATCAAGCGATGGTAAAATTTACAATGTGAAATAATTAAAGCTAATCAACATATGCATTTTAAGTATTTAACTTTTTGATTAGGATGTGAAATTTACTCCTAGGGAAACTGAAATGTATTACTGGATTCTAGTTATATTCATCATGCTGTGCAATCAATCCAAACAAATCAGACTCATTCCTACTGTTTAACTGAGGCTTTGTACCTTTTGACTATCAACAGTCTATTCCACCATCCCAATTCTGCTTCCCTACCATTCTTCTCTGTGTCTATGCATCACGTGTTTTCAATTTCACATATGGCTATTTGTCTTTATTTCACTTAAAAAATGTTCTCTACATGGTGGCTCACGCCTGTAATCCCAGCACTCGGGAGGCAGAGGCAGGAGGATTGTGATGTGAGTTTGAGGCTGAGCTCAGGGCCAGCCTGAACCACAAAAGCGAGACCCTGTCTCAAAAAACCTAAAAAAAAAAAAAAAAAAAAAAAGTTCTCTACAAAAATGGGCATCTGAAATGAACAGACACTTTTCAGAGGAAGAAATAAAAGCGGCTAAGAAACATATGAAGAAATGTTCAATATCACTAGTCATTCAAGAGATGCAAATGAAAACAACATTAAGATTTCATCTCACCCCACAAAGAATGGCTGCTATCTCAGAATCAGCCAGCAACAAATGTTGGTGAGGCTGTGGAGAAGGAACCCTTCTCTATTGTTGGTGGGAATGTAGACTTGTACAGCTCTTGTGGAGATCAGTTTGTAGATTCTTCAAAAAGCTAGGACTGGAGGTCCCATTTGACCTGGCCATCGCTCTGCTAGGTATATACACAAAAAAATTAAGATTCATATCACAGTAACATATGTGTACCCATGTTTATAGCAGCTCAGTTTGTGATTGCTAAATCTTGGAAACAACCCAAGTGTCCATCAACTGAGACTGGATAAAAAAGCTGTGATTCTTCTACACAATGGAGTATTACTCTGCCATAAAAAATGATAAATTTGAATCATTTATACTTAAATGGATGTACCTTGAGGACATCCTCATAAGTGAAATAAATAGGTCACAGATAGGTAAATATCGCATCTTTTCTCTGGTCTGAGAAAATAAAGATGTAAATGAGTTCTAGAATGTATGTTATATATTGTGAAACAGAAAATACTCAAAGCAAAATGGGGTGAAGGGGAAAAATAATGAGATTATAACAAAAAAGAAAGGAAACAAAGTTTATGTATATAGAGGGTGGGGTAGTAGGGTAGGTAGGGCTATGGGAAAAAATGAGAATTAGGTTGTGCCATATACTGGTACAAATTCTCATTGTTGAGTGCAATCATGATGTGTATATGGAATGTACCAATAAAGATTTTTTTTAAAAAGAAAATGTTCTCTAATTCTACCCATGCTGCCAAAAATGACAGAATTTCTGCCTTTAAAAAAGCTGAATGGTAAGCCAGGAATATGGCTCGGTGGAACAGCATCTATCTGATACGTGCAAGGCTCTTGGTTGATACTCAGGCTGCCACCAAAATTTTTTAAAACAACAACTGAATTTCACATTTTTATCCATTTATATGGTGATGGACACTTAGGCTGCTAACTAGGCTACTGTGATGAACACTAGAGTGGATACTGAAGTACAGACATCTCTTCAACAGACTGATCTCAAAGCTGATCAGATCGATCTCAATTCTTGTAGGTAAAGACTTAGCAGGACAGCTACACTATATGCTAGTTTGTTTCCTTATTTTTTCTCCCCTCCTCCACTCCCAGGGATTGAACCCAGAACTTTCTCACTGAGCTACATCTCCAGCTCAATTTTACTTATTTATTTTTATACTGAGAAAAGATTTCACTAAATCACTAGGTTTGCTAGCTGGGCTTGAACTTGCAATTTTTCTGCCTCAGCTTCCAGTAGTGCTAAAATCCTAAGCATAAACAATCACAAAAATGTTAAGTTTTTTGAAGAATCACTGTACTGTTTTCCCCAGTGGCTCCACTAACTTACATTCCTACCAACAGTGTATGAGTTCCGAGTTTTCTTTTCTTTCTGCTTTTAATGTATTAATTTATTTGAGTGAAAGTACAGATGTTCCTAAGGATCACCAAGGATTTGAACAAGCATGTATTTTCATGTTTTAAAGTGGAGTCACACAGGATGATGTAGCACACATCAGAAGTCCTGGGGGAGGCTCTGTTGCGAGAGGAAGAAGCAGTCAGTGAGAGCGGAGATGCTTCGAGGACAGGCAGGATCTCGACTAGGATCTGAATGGGAGAGTTGAGAAGGACCACACTGACCAGTGTACAGTGTATCTTTCCCTCTACATTCTTGCTACCATAAAACAATGATCTTTCTCTTATATTTTCCATTCTAATAAGTCATAGGTGTTTGAATGTGGTTTTAATTTGAATCCCCTTTATGAGTTGTGATGTTTAGCATTTTGTCATATATCCATTAGTTTTTGATAGGTCTTCTTTTGAGAAATATAGCCCTTTGTTCTTTTCTTAATTAGGTTACGGTTTTCTCTATAAGAGTTAATATATATTTTTGTATATTCATCCCTTATGATATGTATGGCTTGCAAATATTATCTCCTGATCCACAGGTTTTCTCATAAGTCTTCATTTATTGTCCTGTTGTGAAGGTTTTTTTACCATGAGGAATTTTTAACCTTTACAAAATCTGAACTGACAGAAAGATATCTGCTTGCTGGAGAAATGCCATATCCCTCAGCTGAGTCACACACTCATCAGACAGATACGCTAAGGGCTTCACAGGCTTTTCAACTCACAGCCTGAGCTGTCACACTAACACCAGACATCTGTGCTGTGAGCATTCATAGGTTTCTTTGGGACATGTACGTAGGGTCTCTCATTCAGCGGTCTTGTTACTCTGAGGGCGAAGGAGCTCTTCCTGCAAGAATCAAGTGATCTCTGGACTGTGGGGGCAAAATGAATGGGTGCATTTAATATATATTTTTTCAAACATTTCAGAAATGTTGTGTGGAAATCATCTCAGCACTTACTTTTCCATATACCATCTCCTTAAACTACACAGCTATCTTAACAAAGGCAGAGAGATGGAATATTTTTCTACCTGCCCAGGAAGCAAAATGACATATCACATGAAATTAGAAATGAACAGCATTTTGGCTAAATTTCTCAGAAGGCCTAATTGGCCTTGCAGTCAAAAGCACAAGCTCAACAGAGGCAGAGAAATGCATGCTCTAATTTACTTAGTTTAGCACTCTGCTGCGTGCGTGGTCTCCTAACCTAGGGAACAGCCTGTCGCAACCATCCAGATAAATTCTAACCTCACGAAGTCCTTCATGGTTAGATAATCTCACTTCCTGCTTCCCTGAGAAAATTCTAGCCATTGGGTGGAAATGAGAGAGACCGTTTCATCTGATGGGCGTGGAGCTGCCACGTCTACCCTGGACCTGTATGGACCCTGGACACTACAACTTTGCTCCTTCTCTCACATTTAGAGGGAAGAGTTTTGATTCTGTCAAAGAAGGCAGATAGACAGACAGGCAGACATGGGTAAAATAAAACATTAAGGAAGGGAAGAAAATAAACTAGCCTGTTTCCAGGTATCAAATTAAAGGTTATTAAATAACATATGGAGTATTTAGGAAACAACATGGAGAAGTCACTTGTCATTGTAGATTAGGTGGGGGAAATGAAAGGTAGTTTAGTATTAAAATGAAAAGTACTTTGAAAAGTTAGATAAAAAGTATGTAAGACACAGAAATGTGGGACTTTTTGGACTAAGGTAAATACTGAAAGGCAAATTGCTCCAGACATTCTGCTAAATTCAGGCATCTTAAAAACAAATGTAGTTAAAAGCCCTTTAGACAGAGGCTCTTAAAGGATTTTGCATATTTAAAATAAAAACAGTGAGCATGTCCCATCTTTGATGTCTAGTTTAAGCTAACACAGGAGAAAAGGGCCACTGGACTTCGATCAGTATCACAATCAAACAGAATGAACTATTAAATTGCTTAAACATCACTGACTAAGATAAACATAAAAAGTTCAATTTAAGCAAATGAAACTACTTCAATCATGAGATTTTTTTTTTAAAAAATCACAGTAAATGCGAAGGATGTAGCTCAGGGTAGAGCATGTACCTAGCTTGGTTTGAGCCCCAGTATTCCCTGCATACACACACTCAGAAAATTGAGAACCAAGACATGCTTTAAAAAATCTGTAATTTAGTAAAAATAGGAAAATAAACAAGAAATTATTTAAATGTTGAAGGGTCCATACCCACCAAAGAAGGAAAGATAATTGATAACAAAATAAACAGCAGGAGGGAAATGAGAGGGAAGAGTACAGAAAGGAGAACATGGGAAAAGTAGAAGCCCTCTGAGAAATGAGGATCTTTTTTACTTAGAAAATTTCACATCCGTACTAGTACACTGGATCTATGGGTTAACTCATTTTCTCCCTTGAGCCATAACCTTTATTTTTACTTGGGCTGTGTCTCCTCTAAGAGTTAAAGACCTTGGTGAATTCAGCCACAGGATTTTATTCTGGTATCTTTTACAATACATTACATGTTTCCCAGTCTTTATTCGTTCATAAAACAAACAAACAAAAAATTTCTCCCTGTTTTTCAGTGACTTGATTTACCCCATCATAAAAATACTAAGAATCTCAATGGTTTCAAAAATACCTCATTCCGTGGCTTACATGAACTCATAGACATTTCTTTGTTAGCAAAAGAAATGAGTCTGTCCTCCCTAAGACCTTCCGGTTAGCTGTGTCTATGAGGGGATGAAATGTGTGATCCTTACTGGTGGCTTACCAGAGTAAGTACACAGAGCTCTACTGTACTAACTGAGAATTCAAACCCCGATTCCTTCACACACACACCCTCTCTCACACACACAGGCACAAATGAATCCACATTCCCTGAGCTGACATACCCTGTCTAGTTTCTGTGTCATCTTCCCACAGTTATTAGAGCATTGTGTTGTTATATAAACTGACATTTCCAATGCTCATATTCCAAGAAGTTAATGACTCTTTAAATCCTCTCAGGTGATGGTTTTAATTCAATTAATCACTATAGTTTTCTTTTTTAGAAAAGGTGGCCGGCAGCTTTCTGGGTACATCTAATAGCTAACTCCCAAAGTGTCATCTTTTAAGAAGAGCATGCATTTTTTCCAAGCAGAAGGACACAAGGGTTTTCTTCCCACAGGATCCTCACAGCGGGGTCTGGGTACTTGCTGTCTCTGGAGCACAGCCCTCACCACTGTGTGACCTACGCTTCCAGCAGCTCGGCCTTTCCCAGTTCTCTGGGCTATTCCTAAATCCCATTAATCCAGTCACTGCACATTTATTACCCAGTACATCCATTAATCAGTGACATAGAAATTACTGGCACACAATTCTCACATTCTCTGCTGCCTGCAGCCTAATGCACATCTTCCCAGAGCTTCTGTTCCAATTATAGCACACCCTCCAAAAGTTCCACTGCTTTTCTGACTTACTCCGCAGTTCTATTCAACACAGAGGAGACAAAAAAAGCCTCAACCAGCTCCCTTTAAAAGGGAGCAAACTTGGAACTGCCAGATTTTGATGGCTCCCAGGACAACTCTTGATACACACTCTGGCCTGGTTACCTACAAATGATATGGCTGTATCCTAAGGCACTCGAGCCAAATGCCTTGAGCAGTTAACAAACTCTCACCTGGTATCAAAATGCATTAAGCAAAGTAACTGTAAACACACATTCCCTAATCCTTATCAGTGACTGCTGTGTAACACTCAACTTTTATATAAATGACCTCTTTTCACTGTTTTCTCCTAAGTAATCTAGAAGGATGCTTTTAAGTGAAAGAATACTACAGCTCACAAGAGCTACATAAAGACAAGAAACACTTCTGGAAAAGTAAATGGTAAACTATACATCTGAAGATTTCAATACCAGAACAAGATAATAACAGTACATCAAAATATTCTTAGCACCACACTTAAGGAGGATTTGTTTGAAAATTAACATCTCAATACCCTGAATATTCACCGCTGCTAATGAAAGCCCATCTAGATGTTTTGGGAAACATCTATTACTATCAAAAACAAATGAAGACCAAACTTTGAAAGTCCTCAAAAGGAGAGATATATACCAAAAGTGCTGAATAACAATACTTTCCATACAAAACAATTCATCACTTATGCTAGGCATGGTGGCATATGCCTGTAACCCCAGAACTCGGGAGTATCTGGCAGGAGGACTGTCTGGAGTTCAAGGCCAGCCTGGGCTACATAGCGAGTTTAAGTTTGGTTTGAACTACATACTGAGACTCTGGCTCAAAAAAAAAAAAATCATTAATTTTCTCACGGCATGATTCAAAGAAACTCAAAGAAAAACTCATTACAACTCCCACAAAGACAATGCAAATATTAAGATTATTGAAAGAAGCACATTCCAAAGAAAAGAATTTAGGTGGTCATTCGAACTTCTTGCCCTCATCTGAGAATTCCTAAAACACTGCCATTCCTAAGCTCTACATAATATCTGTCACTTTCTAAGAGTGATCCACATTAAATGCCAAGTTGCTCTGCTTACCTGGCTTTGCAAGGCGTATCAGAGAGATGTACACATCATGACAATCTCTTTCCTGCGGTATGATGAGCTGTATAATCTGGAAGTTCTTACAGCGAATCAGCAGAGGACAGCCAGTAGCAGTTGTTGCCTGTTTTTCAATGGTGGAAATCTGACTGTGGAGAATCTAGAACCCAAAGTTAATTGGGAAACGCTAAGCACAAATAACTAGCAAACTACAACAACAATCACCGCAGATCTCTGGGCTACATAGGTAGACAAGAAACACTTCCTGACCTTCAGCTGGTTCAACACCTGCGCTCAGATCATAAGAGCTGAGATTTCCAAGTGACTAAATTCATAATTCTACTTCTTAATACCAACCTTTCTGATATCCAGGATAATTATTTTGAAGCAAACTATTTAGCATGTGATGTCGCACGATTTCAGGAAAAGGAACATTTTACTAGTCAAATGCTGAATGCGATTATATCTAAACTTAAGTAAGGTCATGAGAAGTTAGCAAAATAAATTTTGCATTAACAGAAGTCAGACATGCTCCACTGGGAGATGCCTCCGCGCTCTTTCATTGCACATGTAATGCCCAGGTTCAATGGTTACTTGGGACTGTTGTTTTCTAAACTGTTGATGGTCAGGCCAACTGCAGAAGAAATATTTATTTTATGTTTAATTTATTAATATGATTTTCAATTGGCAAATGTGTATACCCATTTATAGGGCACAGGGTAAGTATACAATGTGGAATAATTACATCAATCTAACCTATCCATCACTGTGCCTATCTATATATGGTAAAACACTTGAAATTTATTCTCAGCTCTATTTATTTATTTGTGTTACTGGGGATCAAATTCAGGACCTTGCACTTGCAGGGCAGGTACTGTGCCACTGAGCTAAGTCCCTGGCCCCTCTCAGTTATTTTAGATACACAATTATTGTTTTGGCTACACTACCTAGCTATGCAATAAAGCTCAAGGTCTGTTCCTCCTTTTTATATGAAACTCTGTATCACTGGAACAGGAACGCATGCTTCTCATTCCCATTTCCTTCCCCCTTTGATCCCACCCTTCCACTCTCTCATGAAGAGATCTGAAAAGAAATCATAAAGAAACCCATCTCTCTGGCACTTCCAGAAGATCTATACTCAGCCCTCAAAGGCAGCACTTCATTCTCTAAATTCCTTTCCACTGAGCAGTGCCTGGCATTTTTTGCTAAATGCATGACACTGTCCATAAAACATGGGAAGAAGAAAAATTCTACATTCAAGCCTTCCAGTTCGACTCATCACACCACGACAGGGTTACTATATAAACTTAGAAATATCTAATGGTTTCATGACTAAGTAGCACAAATACCTACTGTTGACACTCTTCTCTAGCTTTTCTTTTTAAATTATCTGAAAAGTGGAGACAACAAAATATACAAATTGCTGCATTATCGGACCTTGGAAATAATGTATGCACTAAGTCAAGTGTTGCGGAAATGTTGTATCTGGCAAACTGTCATCAATGAATCTCTGCTTGACAGCTGTGTCACGAAGTTTCTATCTTTGATGATGCCCCAAGGAATGTGTAGATGAACAGTAGATCAAGTCAATATGACTGTATAGGAAAAGGCAAGGCGTCATCCTACAAACAGTCCCCTGAACACCCAGACACCCACAGACACTTGTCTCACTCGGAGGACAGAAGAAAGGAGGATGAACATTTTTACTTCAAGTAATGGAAAATATGTAAAGCCAGAAATAAGGAGAGCATACCCATGTTTCTTTTCTTGTATCAGGTGAATTTTCCACAAATATGACATGAGTAGCCGTCAAATACAAAGTACCGAGGGCTGCTTTTTTGGAAGATACTCCATCTACCATGCGGACATTTTCAACCTAGAGAAGTAAGTTTGATGCAAAGAAAGAGTTTTAGTAAAATACAACTTTGAAAATGCCCCAATCATAAAAAAATAAACAAAATGAATCCTATTAAATTAATTACATCTCAGAATATCATAATGTATATCCAAAGATAAAATTTTACAAATTACTAAAATTATTTAAAATGCAGCACAAAACATATATAGATCCTTTTCTTTCCTTGAGTTTAATGTCAGTGTTTTTACTTTATGTAATTACATACAATTTCTAATTTAAGGCAAAAAAATGTACTGAAGTTCTGGATTTGCACAATGACTATGTATGAATCACACATTCTGTATAAAAGAAAATGATAAACTTTCCTATATGTTTCTAAAGTCGTAGAAACAACCTTATGGTTGTTTGCCTTCATAGAAACTACTGTGAAATACAAATATGCATAAGTGAGGAAAAGTATCAGAGAAATGTATAAAAAGAAACTACCAATTTAAGATCCTTATATTCATTTATGATAACATCTCTGTAATGAATGGAACACTTCTCATCAGTAAGCTAAAATTCACACTGCTAGAAGAGACGCCTGGAGACAATGCTATCAACACAGATCTGTGTTGTGCAGAACAACCTGCAGGGAATGAGCACTGGCTATGGAATGCAAGGAAATGACAAGACACCTCTGGAAGGCAGAGCAAATTGAAGTATACTCACAAAAACAGCAGCTGAATTAGTCATGGTTGTGAATAAATCAATTAATCAGCAAGCTTTCAAAATATAAATTACTTATTACTTGAAACAAAGATAATCCTCTTACAGAAATATTTATTTAATAATACATCCAGATCTATCTATTCAATATTTCCATTTTTTCCTCATCAATTCTTGTTTTGATATCTATTTATACATATTCAAATTTTCACAATTTTATCATCTTTCTCTTTAGGTAAACCACTCTCTCTTTGTACATTCTCTCATTCCTAATGTGAATTATGTTGCTGTCACACTGAGATTAGATAAAGCAAAAGCTGTTCTTCAAAGTCACATGTTTTAGATTTATGCACTTTACAATTTTTTACCTTTCTAAAGCTTAATTTCCATACATTAATAAATGTTGTAAAAATGCAAGCCCCTGTGGGAGGCGGCATAAGTTCTCAGGAAAGCTTTGGACTTCTGAAGGGAAAAGAATTCAACCATTCAAAGTAACTTTGCCTATAGGGAGCAATCCTACTTGGGAAATTAATTGGACAATTGAGACTATGACTGGGCTGAGCTTTTCTGCCTGCACACGGACTTGGGAACTTAACTCTTGTCTGCACCTCTGGTAGCAACAGGGACTTTGGTGGTCCCACATGCTGTGATGCTCCAGGGCAGAACTATAGCAGGATCTACATAATTCCTCAAGGACTATTGCTGGCATCTGTTCTGCCCTATAGAATTTTCCTCAAGGATTATTATTAAAATCTGCCCTACCTTCCACATGCTAGGATTACAGGTGTGAATGGCTGGTACCAAACAAAAGTGTGGCAAGCTCAGGTATGCAGTCTTTCCTATCAGGGTAGCATGGATCAGGCCCAAGCTCAATTTCTTCTGAAAGTCTCATTTTGGTGAATTATTTAGCCTTGTGCTGTGAGACTCACAGGAGACTAGAACTTACTGCAAAGGTTCTAGTTACATCCCCTTCCTATTTCCTACATCTGACCAAGTATCATAGACCAGGCCAATACCAGTTGTTTTTTGGTTGATGTCAAAACTACAAAAATAACAACTGATAATAAAAATAATAATAAATATTTTTATGGTACATGCTCATGTATGCCACACACTGCACTATCACTAGCCTTGTTAATCTCCACAACAACCCTGTGCCTTAGATTTATCCATTAATCCCTACTCAAAGTTCTGTTTAGAAATGACATTTTCTTTCAGTCCAGCAAAGAACAGGTACCAAAAGAACCTAGAGCTAAACGAAAATGTTTACTTGGTTATCAGTTATTTAAATAATTTTATGCATGAAATTCAATCTTCAAAATATAATGCTCTGAGATAAATTTATACTATAAAACTACATTTACAAGTAAGACACTATCAGAATATTATCCTTTGAGATAAAACCAAAGTCAGAAGCTTGGACACAGGATACAAAAAATTAAACACTGGCACTAAAAAGATCTTCAGAATTCTCAAAACTGACAAGAGAACAGTAAATAATTCCATACAACAAAATGCCCATGTATACTAAGTACTCTGTTAGGTTCTGAAAAGAAAAATAGGTGAATGAGTTAAGATTCTTTGAACCCTCAAGATTCTTACAGGTTCAATGGAAAAGGCTGTGTCCCAGTTTAATGTTCCTTTTTATTCCCATCTCTCCTCTGTTGGGGTTAGATGGAAAGGCGAAAGGGTTTCATCAACTTTTGTAAGCCAAGGCTGAAAAGCTTAGGTCAACACACAGGCCTCACACAGCACTGCCAGGGTGTCCCATGTCATCCAGGGTTGACATGGGACACCCTGGCTGTAGAACCCAAGTCCTTCCTCATCCTGCCCTGGCCGCCCGAGTCAGGAGGATCTTACAGACCACAGAGGCAGAACTGCTCTTCAGCACTTCTCATCACACTACCTTCTCATCTCAGCTGCAAAAGCAGACAAGTTTTTGCTTTTCACCCTGTAGACCAATGACTAGACTGCTAAATATTTTGGATCCTAGGATCATCTCAGACTCTGTAGGTAGGTGAAGTTGCTCTATGGAACAAGGAATTCACAGAGCAAGGTAGGGTAGCCATTCACTCAGAAGGGCAGAAGAAGGCCGGGGATTTAGCTCAGTGGTTTGAGCAACTACCTTGCAAGTGCAAAGGCCCAGGTTCGATCACTGGTAACCACATACAACAATGCCAGGCGTGGAGACACACCCACCAGCAATCAGTACCACATACCACAGTGCCGGGCATGGTGGCTCACGCTGTAATCCCAGCACTGCAGCACAGGACTGCTGTGAGTTCAAGGCTGAGCTCAGGGCCAGCCTGAACTACAAAGCGAGACCCTATCTCAAAAAAAAAAAAAAAAAAAGGACAGAAGAAAAACCAATGGTACTGGCCATCAGCTTTTCTTGGGCCAAAGACCAAGTCCTCAGCACCATATAAATTAGGCTAAAGGTCACTGTCAATCATTTGGGGGAAGAGATCCAGAGACTGTGGAACAGGGAGAAATCAAAATGCCTGCAGCAGCCAAAACCCAAGACAAGTTTATGTTCTAATCTAAGAAAAGCAGCTAGATAAATAGTTTGTCATGCTAAATTTGGTATCATGACATTTTCTAACTACACCAATATGAAAAGAAAAGTATTTGCAAGTCAGGAGGCCTAGGCCATGGTTCTGGACCTGGTTTTGAAAGTGAACCGCTGAGTACAGGCTGGGCTTTGACTTACCTGAAGAACCTGAGGGTCTCTGATGTCTCTCTCCCTCTAGCAGGCTATAGTTCTGACTCAGCGATACATTAACAGACAACTTAGGGTACCACTGTGAAAATGCATCTAATAATTTAGGCATTCAGAAATGTGGCCAGCCAGCACTCTTGTGATTTACAGGGAAAGGTAGTCTCAGCAAGGATACTACAACAGCCTGAATTTAGAGGCTGCACGGCTATCCACAGTTCTAGACAAGGGGCAGAAACAAGTATCTCAAGCCCAAGCCTGATCAGAATTTAAGCACAGCAGCCCACCAGCCTAGGGGAAAAGCTGAAGAAACGGAAGTTGAGATCATTGTGGTAATGAACATCCGGAAGTACAGACAAAGTCCACTTTCCCTAAAATGTTGTTCAGCTGTGAAGAGAATGTGTCATATGAGTCATAAAATATGAAAGCTTGGCTGGCCATTTTAACTCCCTGTCTGTTCTCTCCATCCTGTCTGGAGGGATAAAGCATGGGTCTCTTCAGGGTCCCAAGACCAGGTGAGCAGTGCCTTGAGGTATACACCGGCATCATGTCATACCCAGCGGGATGACCTCCTGCAGCCTCTAACTGCATACATGTTAGCTACAGAAATGCCCACCTAATTGGAATTTCCAAAGAAGCTTTGTTTACAGCTGGTGCACCTGTCTATGGAATGGCTGCGAAGAAAGGTGTTTCTAGTTAGACTCCAGAGCTCCTAGACAATGAATGGTATCACTTATGAGTTACAGCATAAGGTGTATGTGGGGGAGATATACATCTCAGTAGTTCTTAACAAAGAGGAACTGTTACTGAATAAACCTATGTCAGAAATTTCAGTTTTATTTATGGCTCCCAGTGAATGCTCACCTCCTATCTATGACTTCATCCCCCTTCTTTCATGTTGTTGCAAGCACCAGTCTGCCAGGACAATGAACTATCCATTTCAAGTTTGCAACACACTTTGACAGGCAAAAAGAAAAACCAAAGCAATGCCACATTCCTCACATCATTCAGAATTGCTGTGGTTTCTAATAATTACAGGGAAAAAAGCATTGAATTTTCCAGTTTAAAAAGAAAACACCTGCTCTTACTTCCACAAAGTCGCTTAAACAGAAGAGAGTAGGCATAAAATTTAAGGACTATTCTATTCCAGCCTTTTGGTAGAGAAGTTAGGAACATGAATGAATTATTTCCCCAAAAGCCAAATTTAATCTTTTCAGAACTATAAAACCAATGAGTCTTTTCCCAGGACTACTTTATTCAAAGGTCACAGATTGGAGAACTAAGGGCAAAATTCACAGAGCACAATCCAAGAAGATATCATACTTGTAACCAGAAGAAATAGACTATTCTCTCCATATTGTCCATACAAGACCTTCAGTGTAGTACAGAAATGTCAGTAGGACTCACAGCAGAATTTTCAAAAGGCCTATTTTCAACCTGCCTAACAATTTAACTATTTTAAACACACATCTTGTGGAGCTGTTATTACAAAAACATAGTTAATATAGTCAAACATGAAACAGTCCTGTTAAAATTTGCTGCCTCCTATTGGTCTAAGTCTTTTTAACTTATTATGTGAATCTGTTGAGTCCCAACTCTGGGTCAGACACTCAGACTCCTATTTAGCAAAAGGTTTCTAACTAGTAATACTATCCACAGGTTATGTGAAGCCATCTTTACCTGTTGGGGTTCTTCTAGGAGAAAGACAGACATTTCAGTGTCACATGACTTGAGCCAGAAGAAACTTTATTGGGTCATATGACCACAAAGGCCAGCAGTTGGGCTAGCTAGAGACTGGCCAGGGGCTCAATACACCCAGTTCCTCACCCTCCACCCTGAGCTCTCAGCTCTCTGCTCTGGGAGTCTCATCTCTCGCCACATCCGTGGCCAGTGGAAAAGATCAGGTACTCCTTGAGCACCCAAGCAGCTTCACGGCATATCACTGGGGCACCTGCCTGGCCTGAGACGAGTTGCTGTGATCACATAAAGCCAAGACTCGGGTAGCCAGACTGGCAGTACCTGAAGTGCTCGAAACAAATATGCTTAGCCAGCACCCTCAGAAGGCAGCAGGGGAGATGGACGGTGAGAAACCAACGCCCAGTACACATCTACCACTGTCTGCTCTGCACGGGTACCCTGCAACACATTCTGACCATGTCTCTTCAGAGCCACAGCAGCTCCCCCTGCTGCTGATTAGGTCCATCTTTTCCTGGATCCTAGCTTACCTGCTCACAGGTTTCCTCCTTTCACTGCCAAGACAATTACCCGTATCACATGACAGATGCCACAGAGCACTTTCCAAAGACACACTGACTGCCAGATCTATCCATGTGAAGATATAGTCTCTCCCTCCCTCCATCCCTCCCTTTCTTCCTTTCAGTCTTTTGCTCTTTCTTTCTTTCTTCCTTCCTTCCTTCCTTCCTTCCTTCCTTCCTTCCTTCCTTTCTTTCTTTCTTTCTTTCTTTCTTTCTTTCTTTCTCTCTCTCTCTCTCTCTCTCTTTCTTTCTTTCTTTCTTTTCTTCTTTTGCCAATAACAATTGAGCCTGAAGAGCCTACATCTCCCACCTTTGCTACACCAGGCACAAACTTTTCTCGGGACAGACCCTGACTCAGTCAGTTAACTAAAGGAGGAGGTTCAGACCTGGTAACACCACGATGCTGTCTGAAATGGACTTATAATCCGTTTGGTTTAGAGAGATCTGAGGTTGACATTGATAGAAAAATTCATCTCAATAATCGATGAGTTTTCACACTGAAGTGGAAAACAACAGATGGGTATAGCCAACTATTTTATTTTGCCAGTTGGTCAAAACTAAAAAAGAAAATTAAATTAAAATTGTGGAATAGTATGCACACTAGAAGAATTTTTAGTGCACAGTTTCCAAAATGAACTATGTTTCCCAATTTGCTTGAAAAGTTAACTCTGTCCTCCAGATGAGTAGTAAGTACTGTATGTACATATTTTAAAGATTTCTGAGATAGCTACAAATCTCAAAAAAAATCCCACATATAGAATGATACTCTGTAAAAATTACGGGCTTTGCGAAATTTTCTTTTAGAAGGAGATAAAAATGAAACTTCTAAAAGATAAGGATTCTTTTACCCAATTTAAATCAAGGCAAATCAGTATCCTGATTTTTGATTAAGTACCTATAAATGGGCAGGACTTTTCATCTGCCTATGCAATTGCTTAAGCAGACTTGACTGACATTCATCTAAATTTTTAACATTTCTGAAGGGGTAATGAAGCTAAAATAGTGAGATGGAGCCACAACTGCTGAAGAATGCTCAAAAGTGCTAGAATTCTTGGAAAAGGCAGAAAAAAGAAAAGGGGGCCCATTTTGGCTCTGCAGAAACTACAAACATTATGCCAGAAGCCAGCGCTCATACATAAAAAGTCAGGCCCTCAAGAGTTTTGCATAAGGCCCACATAATTTATTTCAGTAAGATCACCCTGGATGTGTAAACTTAAAAGAATCTGTGCTGCTGAAAAGAAGAACAGGCCCAGGATTCATTTCAATTCCATCTTAAAATAACTTCAATCAGAAATACCATATTCAACAAGCACAAATAGGAGGAAAAGAGGAAAAAAGAGGTTAAAAGGAAAACTAACAGCAGATGTGAGGCTCACTGTCACTCAGAATAAATGTATAGAGTAACTTATTAAAGATAGATGGATTAAAAACAATGAAGTCATATTGAAAATAACAACTCTGGGAGAAAAAGACCTGGAATTAAAGCAATATTTAAAAAAAAAAAAAAAAAGTCAAAGGCTTATTTTGTGCTGCTGCTGATTTTCCTCTAAAATTCTAAATGTTTCTAACTTGGATGTATTTTTGACAAAGGCACTAAGAGCAGATGACTAAACTGTCCACTTGTATAGGTTTTTGGGGACTACTGGAAAATAATTTTTCCAAGGGCAAGTTGTGCCAAATGGAACCCACTGCTAGTGCAAACAAAGGAGACAGCCAGGCACAGAAACAAGCAAGTCTTAAGCCCCCTCCTACCAACTAGTAGCAAATTTCAGGGCCAGAATGTGAAGGAGCACAGCGCATGCACCCTAGGAAACAGTCCCAGCCTGTCCACCCATTCTCAGGCCTCACTCCTCTCTCTCTGCCTCCAGTGCCCTCAAGGATAGACTGTGCTGCTGGTACAGTTTTACTTCCCCTCTTTCGGTGCAGCCACGTGAGCCCATCATTCCCATTCTGGGAAAACAATATATGGAAAATGTCTGTGGTCTCTCGTGCACAACTGGCCTGTCACCATGAGACCCATGTGACCAAGAGCAGCGAGGTGCCAAGGCCAGTAAAGCCCTCCCTCCAGCCTAATACCCAAGATCACTTCCTTACACTGTACCTCAACCGCCCCGACCACTCCCATCACGCTATCCTCTGAGCTGCTGTGATGCTCTGGGTCGTTACCACTTACCTCCCACTTATCTTCCCCTGTCTTGCTACAAGCTTTTCTTACGTACCACTCCAGCTCTCACCTGAACATACATCCCACCGGAAAGCACTGGCTGTTTTATGTCCAATGTTCCCTGAAGCCCCATGAACAATTAGGCTAAAACTGTGGGAAGAAACAGAAAGGAGAGGCAGACCTTGACCTTGTGGCCTCCAGGAACAATCATTACGAGTGCCCGCAACTGACAGCACCACAGCTGCCCTCCACTGCGGGATCCTTGGGGACAGGTGTCACTGGTTTTCTCCTTACAACATCCTAATGACTAGCACCTGGCCTAAAACATGTGATCAGAGAATGAAAAATAACAATGTTCTGATTTAAAAAAAAAAAAAAAAGGATGTGAGCGTTTGTAAGAAGAGGTAGGTGTGATTAACCAGGAAGATTTACCATTGAATTTAAACTTTCAGACAATGAGGTAAACATTTGATGATGGAATATGTTGTATGAGTGGAAACAAAGACACAAAAGGAGTAAAGTAGAACTTCATCTGCAAAATTGCCATGATTAGCTGGCTGTGACGCTGCAAACCTGTAATCCCACTGCTCTGAGAGGCTAAGGCAGGAGAATCATAAGATCAAGCTCAGCCTTAGTGACTAAGTGTCTGTCTCAGAAAAACAAAATGGGCCAGGGATGTATCTCAGTGCAAAGGCCCTGTGTTCTATCACCAGTAGCACAAAAAAACAAAACAAAACAAGTGTCATGTAACTTGCCAAAGAAGAAGAAAAATGGCCGCTGAAGACACTGAAACCTGGACATAAAGTCATATGAAGTGATCTTCTTTAGTCATTCTTCTATCCTATAGTAAGGCCTCTGGCTGCTGGGCATGTGTGAGTGGACAAAATAAAGTCACTTTTTACAAGGCATCTGCGTTTGTTTTGAGGACAGGTGGGCAGGAAATAGGCAATATACATATAAGCAAGAAAAATTAAAATGTGTGTGTATGTATGTATGGTATATAATGCTGATAAATACATTGCTTTAAAGAATTACAATATGATTTCTAATTCTTCACATTAACATAAGTTTCATGAAACTAGGGCCCTTGCTTTTCTGATTACCATTGGATCTTGAGGCCCTTCCATAGTGCTTGGCACACAGGAAGCACTCAAGAATAGATGTTAACTGTACAAGTAGACAAAGACATGCGTGAGGGCCTTTCTTTGGATCTATCTGCTTAGCTCCAAGGGAAAAATCAGTTTCATAAGCTATCAATGCACAAATCAATTGCACTGCACTGTGAACGCTCTAAATAACTTGGGCTCTGCTAAATGCCTGAAAGAATAAAACTTTCTTTTACAGCTTGGCAATAAATTTATATATCCAGTAATCTATGATAAGCAGTGTTTTAGTAAGTAAAAAAGAAGCAAAGTAAATATACAAGTTTTATAAAGTTGTCACAGACTGCCACAGAACTTTAAGTGGAAGTTATTTTTAAACTATTTTAAATGGCTCTGGGAGGAAGGGTTGGATCTCTGTCCTGGGAAGTACTTTTACTCCCAAAGGCTTCACTAGCTGTCCGCCAGGGGAAAGGGCACTAGAAAAAATAGCTTCAACTGCTGCTAGCCCAAGAAATATGGTACAAAGAGATTTCCTCTGAGTGCAATATAAGAATATAAAACTGAACCCTCACACGGAGAAAGTTGTGGAATCTTGGGCAGCAGGTCAAGTTGTTTAATTTCATACATACTTCACAGCTTGTCCTGTTTGGAATGGAAAAAAACAATAAAAATAAACTTTTGAAAAGGATGAGAAAATATATGTACATCTGTTCTGTGAAAACAAGCAATCCAGACACAGTGGTGCCTGCAGAGAAGTGACAACCAAACCTCACCACTAGTAGTGGGAGCTTGCTGGAGAAATGTTGAAATTTACTAAAAACTAATTGTGAACAAACTTAGGGCTTCATGTCTTCATCACTCCTCCCAAGTATTCAAGTGCTTTGAGGTGTGTGACAGTCACAGTTTAGCCACAGCACCGTTCAATGCTCTCAAGGGAACACGACTGCTGCCATGTTACTTCTCTCCAGTAAAAAGTAGACTGTATTTTCTAGTTCCTTCTCGAGACAAGATTCCCAAAGACTCTCCCCTAGAAATGTGGGGTGATGTCCTGAAGCTTTGCCTCAGAGGCACTGCAGATGCTTCCTCAACAAACCTGTTATGTCTCCTGAAACCCATGTGCTTGCAGAGATTTATGTTTTTACTGGAGAAAACTATGCTCTGAGGTATGGGTGTGAACTGGAGTTGGGTTACACAGAGCCGCACTTTGTGGACAGTCTCCAAAGGGGGCAAAATATTTCAACTCACTGTGCAGCGGGGAAGTGAAGAAGTAGGTCAAATGAAATGAAGTTCATGGAAATTTGAAATTTAAGCACAGCACCACCTCCTTTCACAGTGATAAAACTAATGATAATCAAAACATGTAGAAGTTACTGCATGCCACATTCATTAGTACTTTAGTCCCATTCCCTATTCAGTCTCTAACTAGTTAGTGATCAGAAAACTAAGGCTCTCCAAGACCTCAACTAACTCATCCGAGATCATAGGTCTTGTTGTGGTAATCAAGATTGTGCCACTGGCTAAGGACTGACACTGAGATAAAAGAATTGAAAGAAAGAAACCCATGCATTCCCCATAGGTCTAAGACAGATAAAGGGATTAAGAAAAGTCTTTTTGCCAGGCATGGTAGTACAGTCCCAGTCCTTGAGAAGTTGAGGCAAAGAATCTAAGTGAACAGTCCAGCCTGACTATATAATGAGCTTGAAGCCAACTGACACTACATACCAAGAGCCTATCTCAAACACACATGCCACAGAAAATAAACTAATATGTGGGTGGCTATATGAAAGGAATATTATCACAGTGATATGTTACAGTATGGATGCCCTGTGAAAAAAATGATGCAAACTGAAAAAAGCCAGTCCTCATAGGCCACATGTTGCATGATTCCATTTCTATAAAACATCCAGCGGAGGCAGATCTACAGAAACAGAGCAGATTAGCAGCTGGCCACAGCACAAGGGGAGAGATAACGGGAAAATGACTGCTGAAGGGCACAGGATTTCTCTGTAGGCTGGTAAAGATGGCACAATTTTATTTTTGTTCAGATGTCATTTTACTCATAACACTGTATTACCATCATATGTAGAATAACAATCCTAATTTACTCCAGCCAAATACTTTCTCCTATAATTCTTTATTTATTTATTTTTTGAGACAGGATCTCGCTTTTGCAATTCAGAATGGTACTGAGCTCAGCCTTGAACTCACAGCAATCCTTCTGCCTCTACCTCCCTAGTTCTGGGATTACAGATGTGAGCCACCACGCCTGACACTATGTAATGTGGTACTGATTGCTGGTGGGCATGAGCCTCCACACCTGGCATTGTTGTATGTGGTTACCAGGGATTGAACCCGGGTCCTTGCACTTGTAAGGAAGGCACCGGAACCACTGAGCTAAATGCCTGGCCCTCTTATAATTCTTTACTCTCCTTCACAGCATTTTCTCAGTAACCACACATGTGTACCCAGTCTAATTAATATTCACTCAGTTAGTAAGACACCTGGCAGCTGGATATATTTATATATTAACAATGAATTAATGAACATGAATTCTTAAATTCCACAACATCCTAGGTAGGTTGTCCATGTACCCAAATCCCACTTGAGACAACCAGATATTAGCCAAGCATTTGCTAGAGCTAGAAGTGGTAGGGATTTCAGGAAGTAATCAAGGATTCAGGAAGCCTTCTGAGGAAGGCTTAACAATGGTTTCTGCTAGTGACTCAGACAATGCTTCTTACCTGAAAAGTAAACAAAACAAAACAAAACAAAAAAAACAACCACCCCTGCTCTTTTTAGTGGATTGGTTCATCCACAACAAACCTATCAAGCTTTTGCCTTCTTCTTTACTTCTGGCTGAATCTGTAACGCTCCTGTCTCTGCCTCCAGAGTGCCAATCAGAATTAGAGGCATGCATCTCCATACCCAACTTCAGTTTCATCTTTGAAATGAGAGCATATTTGCTTACACAGGCTCTCCTCCCTCCACGCTGTTAACTACTGAGTAAAATGAGAATCTAAAAACTGGGAAATAATCTGCCTTCAGACAGATCTAAATCGGAACATAATACTGAGCTTGGTTCTTTAGGTTAAAATCAAATTGCCATATCAAAAAGTATAAGGGGAATGTTTGATGATCCAGAGGCAGCCCATTAACCTAAAGACTAGGATGCAAGCAGGCTGAAGAAGCCCTGGAACTGGGCTTGTCCACACCCTCAGCCTTCACTGTCTCTTTCACCCTCTGAATCCAAATGCAAAGTAGTGCAGTTATTAAAGAACACAAGTTTTGGACCATCCTGGTTGATTCTGCATCTTCCTTCTGGTTCTTACATCTGATTAACTTACTTAACCTCAGTTTTATCTGTGAAGTGGAGTTCATAGTTAATCTCCATAGACACTCTCTAAGACCGCTGTTTTCAAATGGAGGGTACAGACCAAGGTGGTGAGTCTGGAATTAACTCTAGGGAAGATTCTACAATGAATTCTTTGGTGGAACTGTATCAACCTGAAAAAGAAACCTCCCAAGAGCAGGAGGAACATCCTGGAGTCTCATCAGTATTTCAGAGTACCTCCTTTCTTTGTCTAAAGAACTGTGTGAATGGCTGATAGTGGATGGGCTTAGCTGGTAAATGAACTCAAACTCAGGGAACCAGTGAATGTGCTACCAGGATCAAGACCCTGAGCGCTGACGGCAAGTGGTTTAAGTACCAACAATTCACATCCCCCTATCCCAGTGATGGCGAACCTATGAGAGAGAGAGAGACAGGGCCCAAACTGCCACCCAACACCCAATTATTTATTGCAAAGCACCAACACTGCAATTAAACCTGAATACTGAGGTTTTAATTTAGAAAGAGAAAACTCATACATACATATCTTTTGTCTTCAAAGAAAAACACAATAACAAATAGCTTTTTATCGAAAGGTAAAAGTTTGCATTTCGTGCGGTTTTTTGCACAGTTAATGTGATCTTTGCTGTTGTTCACATGCTGATCATTTGTCAGACCTCAGCTGGGACAGTTTGGCCCTGGCTGACAGAGAGGACTTTGTGCACCAGCTGCGGCACAGAGGTGCTGCATCATAGGTTTGCGACCACTGCCCTAGTTAATTTATTTCTTGGGTAAGGTAAGGGATAAAGTAATGGAAGGCAAGCTCAATAAATACTGGAAGTATTATTTAAGTATCAAACTTAGAGAAATAGTAGATGTGCCTCAGGATCCAAAACAGAGTAAGACATTAAGCAATAGTTTAAATTCAGTAAAATAATATTCACAACATATTATTAAGACATAATTTAAAGCTACTAATGGATATGGAATTTCTTTTGGGTTCTGGAAGTGTTCTGGAACTAGACGATGATGTGTGTACAACATTGTAAATGCAATAAAAACACTGTACACTTTAAAATAAAATCGGTAAATTTTGTTATTTGAATTTTATCTCAGTATACACAAACAAAAATATGCATTTTAATTTGCATAAATCATTTTGTGTAAGACATTTTGATATCCACAAATATTTAACACTATCAGAGGTTTCGCAGTACTATAAAGTTCTGGGTACAACACATATGAAAAGTGGACTAACATATTCTAAAAAGTGAAGTACTGCAATTATGAATTATTCTTTTTTTTTGGTTTTTCAACACAGAGTCTTGCTGTGTAGTTCAGGGTGGCCCTGAGTTCACTATGTAGCTCAACTGAGCCTCAAATTCACAGCAATCCTCCTATCCCTGCCTCCGGAGTGCACGGGAGAGCCCAACATTGTGGTATATGGTTCTGATTGCTGGAGGGCATGAGTCTCTACACTTGGCATTTCTGTATGTGGTTACTGAGATTGAACCTGGGCCTTTGCACTAGCAAGGCAGGCGCCGGAACCACTGAGCTAAATCCCTTGCCCAAGAATTATTCATTCTTTCAATCAGAAACTTACTTACTACATATGTACTTCTTTGGTACCAGCCCTGGGTTAGGAGCTGTGGATACACAGGTGAATACAAAGTTATCCTGACCCTCACAAGGAGACTTCCAGTTAAGAAAGGGAGCTTGACATAAACAAATATCATGCAAATAAATACAATAATCATAATCAGAGAAATAAAAGAAAAATACAAGGTTACAAGATAAAACATAAGAGCAGGCCTAATTTACATCAGTGATTTGGTATAGCCTCTCAGAGGAAATTACATTGACTCTGAAACTGGAAAGATAAGCTCTTTCATCAGGTAAAGAGAGAGAATGTGTTGCCACAACAGAATAGCAGTGCAAATGACCTGTGCTAGGAGCAATTCACTAAAGACAGTTGTGGTCAGAGGGTACTGAGTAACAAGAAAATGGTCACACAATGAGGAAAGAGAAGTAAGACAGGGCCAGGACACAAGGCCTGATGTGGCTCTGTCGGGTTTGCACTTTGGATCCTGGGTACAGAGATAAGCCACAGAAGACTTTCAGAAAAGAGGGCCAAGCTGTGTCATAATACATCACCCGCGCTTCTTGGTGGGAAGGGGATTCAAGGGCAAGACATCAAATTAGGAGACCAGTTAGGAGACTCTTAGAATAAAGGCTCAGATCGGGGAGCGGAGGTAGCAGTGAAGAGATATTTTCAAGATCTGTTTTGGAAATTGCAAATTCTACTTTAAAACTACAGTTCATACATTTGGGGGAAATGAGATCCACGGAATATAGATTACTTGGCCAGGTTTTCAACCCGGTACCCAACCAAATCCTATAAAAACTTCAAGCTACACTTCAGAATTCTGAAGTCTTTCCCTATAATTAGTTCTTCAACTCAAATTATTCCTGAGCCTCCAGCAGAACAATTTCTCACAAGCAAGTTCTCAGAGTGATAAAGAAATCCACACAGTGGAACAGAACCTCAAACTTCACTGTGATGGGTACAGGAAGCCTCTGCTGTCCTCGCTCCAACACCCTCCCTGTCAGAAAATCCTTCCTGAGACCACCCTGGGAGAGATGCACCCTGCTTCACATGTGCTCTGTGAAGGTATCAGTTACATGCACACACACACGCACATGCACAGAAAGAGGTATGTGCAAAAAGCACTCCGAATTATTCATGTGCATCTGTCTCTTTACACCGCACCAGGCGCACATGCTGTTAAGTTATTCCATAGTTCTCTAGAGTAAATGAGTAACCTGAACTGTAATAAGAAGGCAAAGATACATTATGCACTTTTCCTAAAATAAAACCACACTACTCTCACATTTACCGTGGGCCAGACAGACAAATTGCATATACTCCTTATAAACCAAGACACGAAACCATGAAGTCCAAGGCAACCTGTTTATTCTATTTCCTCACAATATGAAGGAAGCACAATAATGAGGATGAATTTAGCCATTAAAACTACACATTTTACACCATATGCTCTGAAAGTAGTCTGATTCTTTGCATTTAAATGATGAAAATAAATTTTTGATTTAATAATTTAAAACAAAAAGATATTTTTAAATGTTTTCATTTATAATTTATTTATAATTTTTTTGAGATGAGGACTCAGTATTACTTCAGGCTACCCTGGAACTCAACTCACTATGTAGTTCAGGCTGGCCTCGAACTCTTGGTGATCTTCCTGCCTCAGCCTGCCGAGTGCTGGGATTACAGGCATGCGCCTCCACACCCACATAAAAGGATACTCTTAACTTCCAAGAATTCTTAGTTTTTGTCATCTTCATCACTTTCAGCTTGTCATGTTTACATGACCACATGCTGGCCATTTCAAATATTCTTAGCCCCCATCTCTTGTAAAGGGCAGCTCCCTCTCTTCCTTATCTTCTGTCATTCTTCCTCTCCACTCTCTGTACCTTGTACCTGCCTCTTATCAGGAATAACTCACATATAACCCTTCCCGGCTGGGTCCCTATTCAGTGTTTCTAGCCCTTAATACAGAGTCTAGCCCTGAGTGTCAAATGCTGGTGAAACGGAACAAACAAACGAATCTCATCCATCTAACCTGCATTGTTCTTTCTTCCTCCTCCTTTGTACTAAAGGTTAAACACTGTTCATTTCAACGACATTTCCACCCTCACCCTGTCCCACCAATTTTTTCCATTTCAGGATGGAATGGACTTGTGAGTTCAAGCACCACACTGCTTATAAAGTGTTCATGGAAACCAATTTTAAGAATAAATGGGAACATTTTTGCTGCTAAGATTTACACATAGGGCTGAACCTAGGGAGAGATGTGGGCTGGAAAATATCTACTTCCAATCTACACTCTGTCAGAAAACACTATTTCACCCATTATTTTTTGTTATTAACATTCATCTCAGATATAATCTCTATAAAGGGGTCACTTCATCATGAAAAAAGAAGAGATGCCTTTGGCAAGGACAGAGCACGTCCGTGAGTTAAATTCACCAGTCTGGGGTGAATTATTTAGTACACTGAAATCCTGAAAGCTTTGAGCCACCTACCTTGTGGTCTACAGCTCTGCCTTCTAAGTTTACAATTTCCTGACTGTGAAGCAATTATTTAATGCCACAGTGCAAAATCAATACAATTTAAATTTACTGTCAGGACTGACATTCTCCAGCAAGCTAAAAGATTTATTCTTGTACTGACCTGACAGAATTTTAAAGGGGCTTCAATAAGGGGGTATTCAGGAACTATTCCAGAATTTAGGAATAAATGGTTTCCGCTGGACAGAAAGCAGAACAATTGTCTTTTTCTTCCCATGAAATGAGTGGCATCCCTGAGGCCACCTGAGCTGTCGTCCACTCGGACACACCTCTGGCCTACTCTGATTAAGAGTCTAGATTTTGAAGACATGAGCACCCTAATCATAAGAACAGCTGTGGTGGTAGCGATGCGAGAGCGAAAGGGATTTTAAAAGGCATTCTTTCATAGTTTAGCCTCTTAAACAGGCATGATGATCACTTTCCTCACTCTAAATTATATTCCCGGTACCACTAGGAGGAGGAAGGTTTGGTTTTAATGGCCAGTGTTTCTGGTGCTATTTTATTGGATGATCAGGAACAAGTCTCTCTTGTTGAGTGGAGAAAGCTGATACTGTAAAAAACACACCAGCTGGTGAACGTATAAGCAGCATCCTTCTCCCCCAGAGAACTGAACACTGGAAGAGATGAGAAAGACACCATCATCAGACCGACAGCGAACACAGATCACGGCCTCTGGAAGGTCCCTGGGCTGCGAGCCTGAGAGCGCAGAAAGGCTCAGGTCGAGCGGGTCGGCCTGGGGCTCGGTGCAGTCAGCTTCCAATTCCGCACGCGAGGGCCCGTCTCCCTTCTGACAGCTGAGAAATGGCAACATCTTAAAAAATAATCATGATTCAAAAAGCCTAGAGCCGGGCCAGAAGGAACCGTTCAGCAGCAGCTTGTCACTCGCTAGACGGCGGAATCCCCTCGTCTACCGCGAGTCCCCCGCGCACCTGCGGAGACCGAAGGTGGGAGCGCAGCCGGCGCAGCCTCGGCCTGGCCTGGGCGGGGAAGGAGCCGCCGCCGGCCGCGGATGCTCTGCACGGCCGCCCCGCCCGCCCCGCCCGCCGCGCGCCCAGCATCTCCCGCGCCTCCGTCTCCCCGCCCCGCCCGCGCCGGGCCCACCAACCTTGGGCGTGCGGATGTGCTCCATGGCGGGCCGCCGTGCTCGGGCCGCTGAGCTCGGCGGGCGGCGGGCGGCCTCACGCACCTGCGCGGCGGGCGGCGGCGGAGGCGGCGGTGGGGGAGGGGGCGGGGACTTCGCGCAGCCTCGCCTGGCTCCGCCCCAGGTGGACGCGGGCGCCTGCGCAGCCCCGCGCGCCCGCCGCGCTTCCTCCCACCTGCTCGAGGCTGCTGATCTCGGCCTGGGGTCGCCGGGGAAAGCGTTGCTCCCTTTCTCCCTGGAAGAGGATTCGAGAGCCCCACGCCAGTCTTCCCAGCTGCTCAGGAGGCCGAGGCAGGAGGATCACTGGAGTCTTGAGCTTGGGAGCTCAAAACCTACTTGGGCAAGATAGCGGGAGTCCGACCCCAAAAGATTGTAAAACGGTTAGAGACAGCCAGGATAATACTGTGGAGCTATGGATGCCCAAATCACAAGGAGGCCCTTGCACTGGGTGTGGATCTTGGGGCAGAGATGGGGACCGTACCGAAGAAACAGCCTTTGAGTGAAGCACTCGATAAGCTGCCGTGGCATTTGGGATGAGGGCAGAAATAACAGCAACATGATTCACTGTCTACTGGTGAGTCACTCAGTCGAGCATCTCAAGTCCACCTGTGATCACCAGTGGAAGGATTGTCCTGCTGGGTGCTCATTTGCCGCCCTTCCCTCGCCCCGCTGAACTGGAAGCTAAGGACTGAGCACCTCCCTCATGCAGTACCACGAAGCCGGTGGAGAAAGCCAAAGGCAAGAGCCCGAGTCTGCAGTGTTCTGTCATATCTAAAATGTCACTGACGTAGGCATAGTTCTTGGAAGACTATCTGTTCAGTTGGGGTATTTTTTGCTCTTTCTGATGGGACTGTAGTTTTTTCACCGTTGGGAAAGGTTTCTAACCCGTTTTGTTCAGTACTTTCTAGACACATTTCAGCCTCCAAAAATTTCTCACTAGTACTTTGATTTTTAAAACATCTCCAGTTTCTCATCACATGTATCAGTTTCGTCGTCTTAGCACTCTGGCAAACAGAAAAATGTAATAAGAGGCCATCTGCGGACCACAAGATGACCTAATGTGTAATTCATTCCTTACGAAACAACACCAGTCATATATATATATATATATATATATATATATATATATAGTCTATATATATGTAGCATATGATATATATGATATATATAAATATATGTGCTATATATGCTACATATATATGATATATATCATATATGTGATCTATATAAATATATATGCTACATATATATGATATATATCATATATATGATCTATATAAATATATATGCTACATATATATGATATATATATTTTTTTTTTTTTAATGAGGACACATTATGTTGCCCAGGCTGGTCTCAGCCCATATTCTCAGTGCCTTTATTTGTGGAATGAGAAAGTCACCTTTCATCTCCAAACTTTGTCTTACATAGTATAAGAATCTTATATCTGTTCTGGAGAGGGCATTCCAAGTGGGATGAGCTTGGAACTATGCAGCTTCCAGGCTCTTCCATACCTCTCCTGGAAAACCAATCAGGACTCTCCTTGAGCAACTGCATACAAATATTCTTAACATCAGTTAAAATAAAAAACTAACTGGTAACAGAAGAGATGTAAGTGAACAGTTTAAGTGGCCTCCCCCTAAGAAAACATTCATTGATTAATTTAAAATACATTTTATGTTCATCATAATTATAAAAGTAGCATTAGGCTAAAATGAGTCAAGAATACAATCAGGTAAATTAACAAGTTATGATGGAAATAAAGGGAAAGAAATTTCTACAAGCATTTTTGTTTTTATTGAACAGTTTTCTGAGGAATCGTTCTCAACTCATCCTACAGCCGCTACCACAATAGAGGCTTTTGATATCAAATTATTTGATACTGATACTTACACTGCCATATGTCCCCCAAGGTCCCCTACTTCTAGCCACCACCTAAAAGGACAGGAGAGATTTGAAACTAAGCAACAAGAAGCAAAGGGATGTAAGTTGTATTACTCATCTATAATGCATACTATGTATAGCTATACATAATTACATATTGTGACATACAGTCTCCCGAGTTGGAGAAAATCAAAATAACCATTTACTCACTCTAGAACTACTGTCATTATTTAACTGTTGGTCTTATGGAGGGTGTTATGGCAAATGCTAAGAGATGAAAGGGAGACCTAGATGCAAAGTACACAAAACTCGATAAATGTATTGTGAGTAGCAACAAGGAAACTGTGTGAAATGCCAAAGGAAGCCTCAGGAAGAGTGATTTATTTCCTACATTCTCCCTGTTGCGTAGGGGGAAAGCATCCATGGGTAGGCTTGGGGTCACATACTTACTTTTTTTTTTTTTTTTTTTTTTTTTTTTTTTTTTTTT